>OZ038496.1:107469075-107669075 GCA_964036315.1 Acanthosepion esculentum
GATCAAAATCAAAAAAAGTACAAAAATTTAAATATCTGAAGTTAAGATTTTAAACAGAGGACGGAAACCAGTAAGCGCATTGGGATAGCGAAAGATGTTAACGTTAAGCAAAATATTAAGAAACTGGAAAATTTTGTTAGAAACAAAGATTACTGAACAGTAACGTAATATCGGTTCTCCTATATGGCAGTGAATGTTGAACAATCTCATCACAGATGAAGAAACGACTCGAATCAACAGAGATGTCGTTCTACAGAAGAATACCATGGACTGAACATGTGGGCAATGACGAAGTTTTAGCTAAAATTGAAGCAAAAAGGACTCTTATAGTTAGAATCAGAAAGAGACAATTGAAATTTCTAAGGAACATAATTAGAAAAGAACGCTTGGAAAATTTAACGCTCACAGGCCATGTTTGGAAGACAAAAGGGATAGAGGAAAGAAAACAGCGCATTCATAAACGTACATTAGGAAATTATCGGTTTTTCTTCTCTCCTTGATCTTTCTGTGTCTCTTTTTACCCACAAAATACACACACACACACACACACACACACATATATAGACCGAAGTTGTTTATTTATTTATTTATTTGGGTTAAATTATTTTGCTTGTTTTTATTTATTTTTATTTTATTTTTTATTTTTATTTCTTATCTTATTTATTTATTTTTAATCGGTGTTTTTATGAACGTAGTAAAAATTTGTTTATATCGCTTATTTAATAGTTTTGTTTTGGTTTGGGAAGATAATTAAAGCTATTTATTCAATGTGGGGGTTGATTGTTGTAGTTTATTCTAACTATTATTTTGGCGGGAACAGTTTTTAATTTGTTTATTACTTCATGTATTTATTTGGATTGATTATCGGGATCGGTTTTTGAGTCTATTTATTTGGATGAATTTAGATCAATTTATTTTACTTGTTATTATTTATTTATTATACTGTATGTTTTCTCTTTTCGGTTTTCGATTTTTAAGTAACGTAGTATTTTTTTATCGTTATATAACAGTTATAGCTACTTTTTCGCCCGATTTTTGGTTTGATTTTTATAGTCTAACTAATATTTTGGTCATAATGGTTTGCTAATTTGATTATTATTTACTTTATTTATTTGGGTTCATTGATTTTCTTTCTTATTTTTTATTCTATTTTGTCTAACAGGTGTGATTTGGTAATTTGTTTGGGTTAATTTATTTTGCTTATTTTATTGTCATTTTGTTTATTTTTATTTTTGTTTTATTTTTTCCGTTTTTAAATAACGTAGTAAAAAATTGTTCTCATGTTTGCATTTTGAGATGTGCTCGGATCTTTTATTTAATAATTTATTTTGGTCTGGGAAGGTAATGATAACTGTTTTTTCCTCCAAGCAAAGTTTGCAAGTTTTTGATTGGTTGTTGTAGGCTGATGATCTTTTCCTTATTTTCCAAGATATTTTTGGTGTGGTGTGCGTTTTGTTTTTTATTTCCCAGATATACTTAGAAAGTATTGTGCTGTTCGCATATTTACTCTTTGTGAAAGATGTTTTATGTACATAATTTCTTTGTTTCCAGAGTCCTTCAGTTACTCTTATGTATACTTTTTCTTCATTATCTGGTGATTTTATCGTGGCTTGGTATATTACGTTGTTCTGTAAACAATTTATATATATATATATATATATATATATATATATATATATATATAGAGAGAGAGAGAGAGAGAGAGAGAGAGAGAGAGAGAGAGAGAGAGAGAGAAAGAAAGAAAGAGAGACGAAAGAGATAAATGAGACCAGTAATTTTATAACACACGTATATGAATGAGTGAGTATATGTCCTAAAAAAGTGAACTAAAGAATGGACACTTGTTCATCTTCACCTTAGCTTGTTTGACACAAGATCTCGATTCTGAGATACCCAGTGAGAACCGAACTCACTACAAGTTAGTAATAGCTAACCAGACTAATTCTTTAACAATTACCGCACGCCAAGGTGACCAATTACTTCTTCATTCATTATCTATAACAAGAACGTTTTTACCCTCGTCATTAATAAACTTTATTGAAAGCAAACATATTTTGTAAGCATTATAATTCCGATCCTGAGACCTGTAACTCATTAAGGCTGTAGAGACACTGTTGAGTCTTGACTCAATGTTGAATCTCGCCTAATGCATGGAATAATAATGTAACACAAAATGTACTTAGAACAAGAATGTATTATAACAAGAAAGTGTACACAATAAGTACATATAGTATTTCTGTATATTTCTGGGAAGACGTTCCTGGAGAATGTGTTGACTAGTCGCAGTCGATCAGAGTCTCTAGTTGGATCTCGTGATTCCACTCTCTTCTTCCGGTACCAACCATTATTTATATAGTTGGTAGTCACCTATGCAGATTAGGTGGATCCCACCACAACAGACACCAAATGTACTACGGAACACAAACCTCGCCAGGCTTCTTTCCATTTAGATTTTCCTTCTTCTAGACAGGTTACCAACCAAGACTATAGGGCCCATAGAGTAGAAGAGATATATTCATACGTTTCCCAGGAGTATTTACGTGTAATTGAAGGTAACGATCTCGACCAGAATTCGAATTCTGCTCTCCGATTTCTCATTCCGAACATCTGTCCATTGCATAACCATTGCATCCAATACATAAATATACATCCAATGCATAAATATGCATAAATTAGATAAATCGTTTCTGTTTGAGATTTAAAATCTTCTTTTATGCATCAAACATTTCCTTCAAGAAGTAGATGGTCCTGATTACCCACAACGTAATTTTCTTTGTTGCTCAATTTAACTTTTGACAGTTCACCACAACTCGTTCTTTCCTCATGATTCTCTTGCCTTCTCGATGTCTTGAGAATATTCAACTCTCCTTCTTTCCTCATTAGCTGTCCAGGAAATTTCATGTCTCTTTCTGTTTGTAAATATAAGTTTCCTTGTTATGCATATTTTCTTTAAGATTTCCTGGATGCTCACATATATCTCCACGGTATTCGAGTCTATTTTTCATATATAAGGAGATTGTTTAGCAAACATTGCCATAAAGAAAATCATAGCATTCCAACACTCTTTTTTGTTTCTAACGGTATTTTCCTACCTCTTTAAATTTTGCTTAGTTTCTGTTTGGTATCTTTCACTATTCCTATGTGCCTTCGGATTTCTGTGCCACATTTTCCATCAACTCTTTATGCACTACACAAATAAATTCCTGTAGCTATTTGACTTTGACAATCCAAGTACGCAGCACATATCTTGGGCTGTTATCTGTTTTTTTTTTTTTGACGACTTTGCATTCTGCTTTCTTATAATTAGTTGTTAGATTTTTTTCTTCTTGCATTCCATTACTATCTTGTCTACGAGTCCTTTCAATTTCCTTTCTGAGTTTAGCATCAACTAAAGAGTCATCCGCATATCCTTTGTTACTACTAACGATGATGGTAATAAGTGCATAATGGTAATAAGTATACAATAAAATACAATTTTCTTAAACTAATTGTAAAAAACTAAAACTAAATTTTCCATATGTAAAAAGAAAGTTGCTTGTCCACTTCTGGCATCCATCAAATTAACGTAGGCTAAATGAGGCCATGAAACTTTCTTCGAATGTTCGATCTTCTTCTTACGAAGAGGTGAAGTATTCTCATTAACCCGCCGTAAGTTGGGCGTTTATATAACTTCCTTTTAAAATGAAACTTACTTTGATATTCCTTAAGAGTAACTTTATACATACTTGGAGTGACCACAGATCAACTCTTATTAGACCAAATTTTTGATAGACATTAAATTTGAGTCCTACCTATAATATTCTATGATGTGAATTACATACTGCAAAATTACATACTGCAAAATTACATACTGCAAAATTACATAATGAGTGAGCAGAAATATTATTTCAAACGTAGATTTTTAAATTTCTGCTCACCCATTATGTAATTTATGCAGTTTAAAAACAAAATTAACAATTTTGATTTTTCAAAACTCTACCTTTTGGTGTTTTCCAGAGTGAACCGTTATCACCGACCGACAACCAACTTAGCTGGGCAGATGCGTTCATAATTGTCTACAACATCTGTGAGCGGCAAACATTCCACTGGGCTAAACTGTTGGTGGACCATGTACACAAAAGACGTTCTCCAGTCTACGTACCAGTTCTGTTGCTTGGAAACAAAACGGATCTTGAACACCGACGACAAGTAGGTGTCGACGACGGTCACCAGGTGGCACTTGAGTACGGATGTATGTATTATGAAGTGTCAGCGGCTGACAACTACGTCAGCATCAGTGTAGCATTCCAGTCATTGTTGCGAGAAGCGCGTATTGTGCAACAACACCGCAATGCACTCCTGAAAAGACGAAAGAGTTCATTAATGTCTGTGTCGCGGAGGCTCGGAGCCATGTTTGGAAAATCAGGCCACAATAAAGATGGCGGAGATACAGAGCGGGTTCGTCGATCGTCTTGTGATAGTATTATTTTCAAACCCTAATATAAAGATGACGATGTTTCCTAGCTGTTTTTTGTATTTTTGCTAAAAATCGAATAAATCACTAACAATTGCTGTGTCAGGCCAATTTTGTCATCAAAATGACATATATATATATATATATATATATATATATATATATATATATATATATATATATATATACAACTTTATCGATACCCATGTGTTAGTAGACGCCCTGTTTTATTTTTGTTATTTTTAAGCAGTTCGAATGACATCAACCGGTATGCGCATTCGAGAAACATGGGTATCCCAAAAATAGCATTTGGTGTAGTAGGTAATAATGTCGGATAGAAAAAATCCTTAGAAATTATATATATATATATATATATATATACATACATATATATATATATATATATATATATACGAGGCAAATAAAATGCAAGATGGATTTAGTTGTCATTTAAATCATAAACTGATCAGAAAACCCATGACAACTGGGAAAACATGATGCAAACTTTTCCCTGGCTTTGTTTTTACGAGATCAAACAAAAATTGAAAACCGTGTTAATCAGATTTGTATTATGGACAAAATGCTTCTCCTTCAGTCTTGTATGACATTCTCGTTATTGGCGAGAACAAGAAACGACAAAACAGAATTTTTGCTACAAATGGCTCAAAATATATATGTATATATAAACTAGAGTCAAGACGTGCATAAAAATAAAGCTTTGTGGGATTTTTTCTGTGAAAAGTTATCCTAAATAAATTGGTAAGTTTCAATTAATGACAGATGGAAAGAGAAACAGACATTAATTATGAGCGATAAACTTTGACCTGATAACAGATGGTGATTGAGTCGATTTTTAATGATAAAGATAAATCGTTACATGTAATGCAGTTGTCGAATATTTTGCTAAACAATGTTTCCAATCCCTGAATTAGAAAGCGAAACAAAAAAATTAGAAAAATGAGATAATTAGAAGGAAAGAAAGACATGAGACGAGATTATTTGCGTCTCGCCTTATGCTTCGTCTCATGAAAGAAAGACACGAGGCGTGGAAAAGAAAGAAACGTAACGAAGATATGAAAATAACTAAGAGAGAAAACTAATAAGAAAGAAAGAAAGGTGTCGTAGATATAAAAGATAAGAAAAGGTAATGATTGAGAGAAAGAAAAAGGAAAAGTATTCCTAAATTTTTTCCTGGACTGAAATCAAAACTATTTTGCTAGACAAAAAAAAAAAGAAAAAGATTGCACTTGATGACACGACTGATTGATGGTTGGCAACACTTCTGCTTTGGATGTTTCCGATTTCTTGGATATTTTCCCAGAAACACAAGGGAAAATTGTGCTGTTCTTTTGTTCAGTTCGTAAGAATATTTGTAAATAAAAAATATCTGAATAAATATAATGACTGCGTTCAAGACAGTCAAAAAAAAAAAGATTGTAATAAAATTCATAAATACGATCATAATAAAAAATAAAATACCACATGGAAAACATTTGCTGCTTTTTTATTTAAAAGAAAAATGAATAAAAGAACTAAAAGAATCCGCTTAGTACTACGTTTCTACCTTTTTTACTAATGTTCACTCAATAAAAAGCCTAAATGTCACTCAAGATAGAGGGTTACTGAATAAAGTGAGTTCGATGGACATAAGAGAAGAAATTAGGAAGTGAAGATTATGATGATAAGGAGGAGAGATAACGATTCAATCTTGACTTAACATCTTCATGTTAAGATTGCAGAGTTCGAGGAAGCATATGCAAGGGAGTCGGTTCCAAAGATTTGCGATTCTTGGGAAGAAACTGTGGAGGGGGCGTTCTTCTTACAAATGAAATACGAAGAGAATGAGCGTGATTCGACTCTGCGCGTGTCGCATGGCCGATCTTAGCTGTAAAGGTCTGAACTGGTGAAACTAAAAAACGGAGCGCTCATCTGAACATGCCAATGAAACAACGATAGAGTGGTGATAGGCTTACGACGCTGCGCCTGTAGGGAAAGAGGCTGTAAAATGGAAAATAAGTTACTCCACTACAAATCCGGGTAAATGCTATTGAACTCCAACGCTAGGGAAAGGGAATATTGGGAATCTCCAGTCATGATAAGGCAGTAATAATCCATTTTTGGTCTAAACCATGGCAAGATAAAGTCAGGTACTTCTTAGAGCTGTGTACAAGAAACCGACTACTTTACCAACATCCTTCGGAATGGATCTTAAGTGCTTCCGCGTAACATTTATCCACAGTACTTCGTTCATTTTTCTCTCTCTATCGTCTTGAAGACAATGGGACACTAATGTTTGACATAATATCGGAGAGTATGGATAATATCCTCACTTAATTTGCCTCGGTTAGCTTTCATATGTGTTGACAACAATATTCACCACTCAAACACCACTCATGAGGAAGGTAGATGTACATATGATCCATCACTCAGGATGTTGGAAAAATGATCGGTTCCTTGTACGGGTCCAGTAAGTCCTTAACTCCTCTGTATATCGTCTACCTTTACAATAACAAGATCAGGTATGAAGGATTGATACCATATAAGAGCAAGAGCTGCCCAATCTTCACTTTCCAGTTTATATAGTATCCAGAAGCGTCTCCGCGTCCTTGTGGGTGAAAAATTATTTTCAACCCTCCAACCCCTTTCTCACAGACAAAACGTCGCAAGCGTCACACTGATCTATCGCTATTCCCATGGAAAATTCTCAGAAGAACGTCATTCCTTAGTTATACATGTTCTAGCTTTCACGGCTAAGACCCGCCATGCTACGCACATTGTATCGAACCGCTGTCGTTGCCTCGAATTCCATTTGTGAGATGTAAATTTCATTTGAGCAGCTTCTTCCTACGTCCCGATGATCTGTGGAACAGACTCCCAAGAAGGTGTTTTTCCGATCACTACAATATTAACCTGTTCAAGTTTAGGATTAACCGTTATCTTACCCACATATTCCCATAAACTGCGCCTTTTATTCTGTAATCCTCTACCTCGAGTACATCTAGGGCCTTGAACAGGATGAACATCACTGTAAAAAAAAAAAAAAGAATCATTGAAGAACCCATCCGTGTTCCTGGTACAACAGGACATCAGGCGAAACTCCTTGACCTCATCTTCACACCCTGCCCTGAAAAATGAAAGGTTTACCCCCCTCCCTTAACATGTCAAACCATTTACTAGTCAAAGTTAATGCCAAACCAAAGGCAGCCAGCAGAATAACGAACAAACAGCCCTGGTCACCCATGAATGTGCTGCAACCATCGCTCCCCGTAACCACTACTATAATATCTATTGCTGCATTCAGAATTGACCGCAGTCACTGCAAGAAAGTACTTGAAAATTCGAAATGTAACTCCGCTCAAGCGATCCAAACCAAGTTTAAAAACAAACAAATTGGATCCCAGGAGTTTTGGAAGATCTCCAACCAAATTCTGAATAGAAGCAAAGTATCAGTGTCGACTAAGCCAGATAAAGCAAAGTTCTTCGCTTCGATCTTTGCCTGTAACTTAACATTAGATGACATAGACCATGTCCTTTCCGACTTCTCTTCACTCATTTACATAAATTATCTGCTTAAGAATATACCCAGATCATTTGTGTATATCTATGTTGATGATACAATCTCAGTAATATTTTCATTACATCCCGGGAAATTTCAAGACTTATCCTTGACCCTAAGAGGGCCCCTGGTCACGACAAAATTCCAGTGACTGCCTCTAAGAATATTAACTCGGAATTATCCCCGTTCTTAGCGAAATTATTTAACCGCTGCCTGAAGGAGAAATCCTTCCCAAACCTGTAGATGGTGTCAGATGTATGCTCAGGTTTCAAGAACGCGGGTGAGCGCTCACCCCCGCCCACTACCTCTCAGTATAGACTCATCAGTCTCATCGGTTAAATTACCTTATATTTTTAAACTATAATCAACAAGACGGTTGTTCATCACCTAAATAGGAACAACCTTTTGAGGGACAATCAGTACGGGTTTCGATCAGTCCGATCCACTAATGATTTCCTAACTGCCATTACTCTCAGGATCAGTAAGGCACTCGTCGACAAATACATATCAAGAATGATCACATTAGATATTTCAAAGTCCGTTGACAATGTTTGGCAGAAGGGACTGCTGCACAATATTACTAGTTATAGAATCACCGGAAGACTCTTCTCAATTGCAAAGTCCTTCCTAACGGATAGGTCCCTGAAAGTGGTTGTTAATGTCCATTCCTCCGAGGCCCCAACAATCAACGCAGTCGTCCCCCAGGAGTTTCTTCTCGGGCAAATTCTCTTTCTAATTTACATAAATGATCTTCCTAAGAATATACTTAGATAATTTGTGAATATTTATGCTGATGATACAACAGTAAACGAGTGCACCTCCAAAACTCTATATGACCAGAGTTTGGCAAATGATCTCTCCTTTGAACTAGCTCTAACAGCGCAGTGCTTGGGGGACTGGCTGGTTACATTCAATGCCTCGAACTAGTGACATCCCATCATTGTCGATCGAACTTTGAACTATCATCAATCACAAATCTATGTGCTTTGAGCACCTATAGGGATTTAAAATCAACCCATAGCTCAAGTGGACACATCGCTAAAGATACTGGAAAAAAAAGTTGGTTCCTGTACCACTCCATTGGAGTATTGCTGCCATATATGGGCAGCTGTCCAGCCTTCACTTTCCAGTCTCGATAGAATCCAATAGCGTGTCCGCATCCTTGTAGGTGACAGATTATTTCCCCCTTATAACCCCTTTCTCATAGACAAAACGTCGCAAGCGTCTCAATGTTCTATCGCTATTTTCATGGATAGTATTCCGACGAACTATATTCCTTAGTTCCACCAGTTCTAACCTTCATGGCTAAGGCCCGCCACGGTACGCACATTATAGCAAACTAACCTTATTTCGTTCGTCTACGATTGTTGAGGTCTAAGTTCCACTCGAACATCTTCTTTCCACTAACCGCTGCTTTGCGGAACCGACAAAGTTGTTATGTAGGTATTAAGGTAACGACTTAGAAATCATGATGATAATACCCCAACAATAAATTGGAAGTAATCATTCAACAACTTTATATTCATATCGGTAATAAGACAACAATTAAGTAATCATGGTGAAAATAAGATGATGACTAACTCATCGAGATAATAAGTTAACTGCTAAATGATCATGGCGGTAATCAGACAAAATGAGACTGAATGTTAGCAAAAGTTCATAACGTTATTCAGTAGGTAGCCTTTGGACACGTGATTTCGTTTTACACGTGACTGAAATTTATTACTCATGTACGTATTCTGAAAAGTAACTTTTCAATTAATCTTTCTATACGATTCTTGTATGTCTTGTAAACTTTAAATGTTTTCCCGTTAACATGAAAATGATAGAAATTAGATGCATTTTCACTATTTTATTTTGCTCTTATTTCTGTAAACAAACAACAAAAAGCATACGTGCCGTTTATACAGATGGTGTCGTAGCTAAAAAAAATATGTTCGTATGTGGTTCACTAACTTCAGAAATAAAATTTTGAATTGGAAAACAGAGAACGTTCCGGCAGGCCTGCAGTCGTTCATGATCCCCAAATCGAAAAGCTGATTAAAAATTTTTATTTATTCGGTCGAGCTAGCTTGGACATTCATGAGTCTATCAAAGCCAAGTATCAAGTTCAGAAGTTCATTAGGGTAACATTTTCTGTCATAATAGAGTCAATGTAGGTGATTGCTGGGTGACCACACCGCCTTATGCCATGGCTGGATATCCAAAGTAGTAGATCACTCGCAATTTCTTGTTTTTCTCGCCGGCAGTGTCCTGCAAAGCGCGCATTCTGCGTTCATCCAATATTGTAGAAATATCAGAGATGTGTCCATAGAGCTGTTATTTAGTTGGAAGTTGTTTCCAAGAAACGTTAAGTATATCTCTCAGCTTCCGAGTGTAGGTTCCATCAACCTTGGATTCTAGGGTTTTAGTTAGTGTCCAGCAGTGGCACAATACTATAAGACCGCCTCTATAGTGGCGCAAAAGAATCTCTATTTTAGGTTTTCTAGTAGATCGGATTTCCAGATTACATCCATTTTATCCAAAGCGGCCCAGTAGGAGAATCTGTCGAATATTTTACATATCTAGGAAGTGAAATAAATTCTAGTGAAAAATGGTTTCAAATAATCCTGGTTGTATGACACGGGATATCGCAGAGATACTCCACATATCTCAGTTGTGCGTTGTGATTCATGTGAAAATACATGAGTCGCTACGATGTTTGGGTGTCACATGATTTAAAGAAAACATTTTATTGAGACATATTTCCATCTTCGATTCTCTGCTCAAATGCAACAGAAACGACCCCTTTTTCGAAAAGAACGATCAGAGTCGATGAAAGATGAAATTTTTTCAAAAATATCCAGTGAAGATAGAGCTATGGAAAACGAAATGACCTACCGCTAACCACTCTAAAATCAGTTACTCATGCGTAGAAGGTGATATTGTATATCTGGTGGGATTCGAAGAGCATTTAGTATTACAAGTTCCTTTCGAAAATATCAGAAAAGTACTATTCTCAAATGGACCGAGTAAAGACAGCAATTGATGATAAAATTCTGAAATTAGCCAATCGCAAGGATGTCCTTATCATTTGAAGAACGCTAGACCTAACGTCTCTTTGCAGAAATGGGTACTGCTTGGATGGAATTTCCTACTACATCAACTGTACTCAACTCACTTTCGAATTACCATTTTTTTATTCCTACAAAATTATTTAAGTAGGAAGAAAATTCTCTGAAATCCTGTAAAAACCACATCGACCAATTCTTCACCGATAGAGATGCCATCTGGGAATATGGAATCATGAAACCGTTTCAAAGGACCCAAAATTATTCGAACGAAATGACAAATATATAGTAAACATATCTATGTAAAAATATCTCAATACTGTCCTTGAAATTAATTTAAAAACGCTATGAAATTTTGTCCTGACTCAATTTAATTTTATCTAATGGTGGAGGCAAGGTGGAGTAATGAATAGCGGCTCGAACTGAGGAATCGGAGTTCTAATTCCATTACATTCACTTACGTGCCTTGGGAAAGATGTGAATCCTCTTCTTCTCCCGTCCCCCAGCTATGGGCAAATAGCAAAACAGACTGAGTTCTATAGCCTCGGGTGGCAACTGGTCTAGGAGAAGGTAACTCTGAATTCAAACCGGCCTGGAAAGGGTTGGGCTCCGTCAGGATATCTTGCAATAACGCCACTTCCGCGACTGGTGCCCCCACAAACATGATGTCACGGTGCGAAAGTACTTAGTAGAAACCCCAACAAAGTTTTTATCAACCGATGAATTTGAACTCAAGCAAGGTTTAAGGAGCTTAAATAGTATTACCCGTAATTCATGACACCCCAGCAATATCCAAGACTTACGAGCATGTCGCGCTGAAACACTGGTTCTCATGCGATCACTAATGTTAAGCAACGTCGAGCCTGGTGGGTGAACGCTTGGGAATACCAAGTGCTGTAAGTTTGGATGTGTGCATGATGTAATGGATAATTGCTCGGAATTGTTAACCGGAGAACCGACTACCAATTTCAGTCGGGTTCGTTATATTCACTTAAGCGCAAATACTCTTGGGAAACCCTATCACCTCTTATCCCCAGCTATGGGTCAATTAGTAGAACTTGGATCAGTAAACTATTATTATTTCCCCAAAATTCTTACAACCTAAAATATTTGCTAGCTTTAAATAAACTGAAAAGAGTTGATAACGCGTAAAAATCAGTCAATTAATCCAAAACATCCCACGATATCACTCGACTTTATTGGTTCTCCCTCAAAATATGGGAATATTGATCTATTCATGTATATATTATCGTGAACATAGGTATTAACGAGTGTAATTGATGAGACAAAGGATCGAGTCGTTCTCGAAAGTTCAGATTTTCTTTCTTTCATCAACCAATGTATTAAATTAACACTAGTGTAAGAATGTGGACTCCGCCCTGACATAAACCAGATTATGTGACGACAGAAGAAAAGAAAGGTGTTGACGTATCTCAAAATACTGGTCCCAACTCGCGGACACTCCTGCCTTACTTGCGAGATTAGGATAATCCCAACTGGCAAATCTTTTGATCGTACAGGACGCAGTCTACGCCACTGACGTCATATTGCGAAACCTTTTTATATGTTCTTATCTTCTTAGAATTATTATTTTCAATGTGTGTGTGTGTGTGTGTGTGTGTGTGTGTGTGTGTGTGTGTGTGTGTGTGTGTGTGTGTGTGTGTGTGTGTGTGTGACAATAGCAATGGCTAAGAGTTGCCTGGAGGGTAAATATGGCTTATACATTCTAGTTATCTTCGCACTCGGTTTTGGTGTAATTAAATACAAAGGTTCTTAGGTTGTTTGTTTTTTCCGTATTTTGTTTGTTTTTAAAGGTCATTCATTGATAGTTTTTCATTTTTGTTTTTTGTTTGTTTTTAAAATTCATTAGGTAGTTGTTTTTAAAAGTAATTACATAATAGTTTTTTGTTTGTTTTTTAAGTCATTAATTGATAGTTCCTTAATTTTTGTTCTTTTGTGTTTTTGTTTTTTTAGTTTTTATTGATAGGTTCTCATTTTTGAACGAAAAGCAATACTTATTGTTAATTTTTCTTTTTAAATCTTTTTCCCTTCCTGAAACAAACACTTACGTTTCTTCTGGACAAGTTTTATAGTAGCTATCGACAAGAACCCCAACATACAAGCTACAAATTGGAGATGTCAAAATCATTAAGTACATGCGATGTGTTTTAACAGACAGCGTAAAATGTGGCACGGAAACTCAACGGTGGATTGCAATAGCAAAAAATGTGTTCCAAAGATTAAACAAAGTATTAATAGGCGGGAAATTTTCGTTAGAAAAAAAGAAAGGGGTGTTTATCTGTTATGTAATATCAATCTTCCTATATGGTATGGAATACTGGATAATTTCCTTACAGATAAAAAGGAGAATGAAAACAACAGAGATAACAGAGATGTGGTTTTACAAAGAAGAAGAAACCACAAACAGGCGCCTTGCTTTGGAACAATAGTTAGCAAAATAATTTCATATTTATCTATCTACACTGACGTGTCAAAAGTCGTTGATTAGCAGTATGCGAAATTAATGGTTGGTCACACCACCGTATCTCGACGTCAAGAAAATATCCAGATCACTGTGTCGTTTTTTCTTCGAAAGGAAAAGATATGCCTTGAAAATCTGCATTCGAAATTTTGGCTTTTAACTGCTCTCCAATTAATTACACCAATGGAAGTTATTTACTCAGGAGAGATACAGTAATTGGAAACTAGGATAGAGATACATACATATAGAGATCTTGAATCTAAGCCTAATTTTGAACAGGGGTATTCGGGCGGTTTTCATTGACTGGTCAGCTTCTGCCCCACGTAATGGTTCGATTCCCATTTGCGCCAGTGTCAACAAAGTGAATATTCATCCTATAACATACGATCGATGTAATATTTGTCACTGAATTAAGTGCATTGACAGTGAAGGAGATTATGTTTCAAAATTTTGTGTAAAATGCTTTTTATCATAAGACGATGAAATTATTAATGGATCTAAATATATAGAGTTTACTCTTTTATTCAGCTAAATAAAGAAAATAAAAGCCAAAAAGAATGTTTTGCGCCCATATTCCAAGGTTTGTATTTTATCAGGGGTAAACACCCACAAGATGGACTGAACTTGGCAGATCTTCTATTATAACAATGTGGGATACATAATAATAAAAATAATAAAAACAAAAACAGAAAATATAAGGAAACATATCTATCTATATCAGTTTGTTCATATCTATTTGTCTGTCTGTCTATCTATATCTGTTCATATCTATCTATCTATAGAAGTCTGTTCATTATCTATCTCAGTCTGTTGATATCTATCTATCTATCTATCTCAGTCTGTTCATAGCTATCTCAGGCTGTTCATATCTCAGTCTGTTCTCTTATATTTATCTATCTATTAATTTCTATCTCTTCATATCTACCCATCTATATATCTATCTGTTCATAATCTATCTCAATCAGTTCATCATTAATTTCAGTCTGTTTAAAATATATCTATTTATATATCTATCTACATATGTCTCTCTCTCTCTCTTTCTCACTCTCTGTATATATATATATATATATATATATATATATATATATATATATATATATATATATATATATATTGCAGTTCATTTATTTATCTATTTCAGTTTGATCATAATCTATCTATGTCTATGTCCGTGCGCATTATTTATTAATCAAACTATCAGCCAATGTAACTTTTAGGCGACAAATGATTTACTTTCATAGCACATTTCACGTTGAGAAGAAGAAGAAGATGTCTCTTCATCCATATGAAATCCTTGCCTTTAGACCCAGTGTTTTGCTAACAAATTACAAATCTCAATAATCTACAGGATTTATACCATGGCATCGTAGCTACTGCACTGCGACAGATGGCAAGACTCAGTTAAAAGGTTAATCTCTACTATTCTTCCAATATTTCATTTTCTTTCCTTTCTTTATTTCCTTCATTAAAAAGCTGACCCCTAAAATCGGCTTACGCTTTATGAAGGAAAGTGAAGAGCAATAAATAATGGGATAAGTAACCTATTTTTTATTCCTGCTACGAAATTGTTTCAACGGTAAATTTTGTTTTTGTCATTCAATGTACCTGTGCAATTCGAGAGAATCTTTAAAGGAAACACAGTCGCAAACTAAGAGTTATATCTACTAACCTATCTTTCACGTAGCCATAATTCTAACATAATAGATGATATTCCTAAGGATCAATTTTAACAAAATGCCCGCAGCGGCTGATATTCTTAATGATCCCACTTTAAGTAAGGATCAACTTTGACAAATCGTTCATATTGCTAAATGACCCAGCTTTAAGTACGGATAAACTTTGACACTGCTTAACTTCAGTGATCAGTCAACAATTGATGTTTTTATCGTGATTCTGGAGCCAACTCAAAAACCGAAAACATGCAAGAAAACAAATATGTGGGGGCTACAAAATTTCATTTATGCTATAAAAACGTACATTTTAAAATATATATACAATTATGTTCTTTGTCTCTTTTTTTTTTGTTAGATTTTTCGATTCGTCATTTTACGGTAAGTAATATATCTTTTTTACGTTTGCTCTTCATCCCACCTTATTTGTAATATATTTGTCTATATTATGTGAATATATATTTCTAAATTGTCCTGCTTTAAAGCTATAAGACAGCAGATGTATTTTTTGTGTGTGCGAACTGGACATAGTGTCATCGGAAATGGGATAATGAAAATTTGTAAATAGATAATAACAGACTGGAAGTGACTGACATGAACACAGAAAATTGGAGGAAAATAATGAGTCATGAGAGTTTATGATGTCGGTTGTTGATTTCCGAGTATTTCATTCCCGTTCTCGGTTCATCCTTTCTCACTCCACGAGTCTATCCCCGTGATGGCTGGAAAACGGATCTTTGCATAGAACATTTGTCCACACCATTTAAAGTAGATCGTTGCAGCCAATTCTGGTTGGATATGTTGAGCCGTCTGCCTTTATAAATAGATAAAATCAAAACAGAAGAGACTGATGTGAACACACACACATATATCATATATATATATATATATATATATATATATATATATATATATGTGTGTGTGTGTGTGTGTGTGTGTGTGAGTGTGTGTGTGTGTGTTTGTGTGTGTATGTGTGTGTTTGTGTGTGTATGTGTGTGTGTATGTTCCTGTATTTAGGCAGCATATCTTCATTCAAACAGACTTCATTGAAAAATATAGACATAATGTGTCTATTTATCTTTATACTGATCCTTTCCAATTGTCTATTCAGTTACTTGATGTTAAGTTGAAATCCATCAAGGACGGCGTCGTAGTTTTTTCTAACCCAAATGCTTTCGATCTTTTCCAAGATCATCGGATAAATTTAAAATTTTAAAATAATTATAACAGAGCGAATTCACGCGTTTTTTTTTAATCACCATAACAAAGTAATGCAGGTTTTATCGTAATTACAATGAGTTAGTCTTTGTAATTTACCCCTGCGAAAGTAGTTTACAATCATAACTTTGTAGAAATGTCCCAAATGGTATTTTTTTTATAAAGCTTGATATCGTCTGGCACAAGGTAAGGTTATCAAGCAACACAAAAGGAACAACCTTACTACAATAGAGAATTCGTTTGCGAAATCAGTTTGCAATAATCTCTGTTGTACGATCCTAAATATACTTACTTACGAAGGCAATGGTGGTGGGGGCAGTAAATGAGAAAATTCCTCGATTTTTAATTGAGCTGCGAAACATGTTTTCTCAACCGTAAGTAAAAAACAAATAAAGTTAAAATCAAATAATCCTATGACCTAGGAAATTGTTGGGGTACCATTCTGGGTTCTTCACGGTGTGAACTGACAGTAATTCATCATGTGATATATCAATAGACAGATTATATTGGGTAAATATATGTGTGCGTGTTTGCGTACTTGTATATGTGTATAAGTATTTGCTTGTGTGTGGGTTCATGTGTGCGCGCGCGAATTTGTGTGTTTGCGTGTGTAGGGGTGGTTCACGCGCGTGTTCTTTCAGGTTCTTCCACTTTCGCAAACAACGCCGGAACTTCGCCCACTAATTATTCCAGCTGAGAGAAGGTGCGAAAGAAGACGTCACTGCATTATGAAGAGGGGCGGGTATCGAATTCGTGCTTGGGTAAACGGAACAGAAATTTGACGGAAGGATCAGATAAGCATTTTAATGATGGGAATAAAAAAAGAAAAAGTTTTAAAAAATGGCTACTCAATTACAATGGACACAATGAAATGTTTACAGTCAGACCAGGTGCTCAAACACAATCTGATTTTATCGCGTTTTTACCCGATTTTACACGTCATATTATTTTAAGTCATGGAAACAAGAGAATTAGTTTGGTCCCGTGTATCTCCTTCTCACAAAATAAACGCCCCACTACACAGTTAATAATGCAATTATTTGAATCTAATTCATTACTTAAACGTTTCGAAGAAATTTGATTGACGTCCGTCGAAGTTAGTTGAATTTGAAGGAATTAATGAGAAAAGTAAAAGTATTGACTTGATGCTGCCCCTCAATCAACCACACTATCTATCTATCTATCTATATATATATATATATATATATATATATATATATATATATATATATATATATATATATATATATATATATATATCCGTCCCAGTCAGTTCATATTTATATAGATAGCTAGGTCTGAGTTTGTTCATATATCTCTATCTCTGAGTTTGCTCTTATCTAACTAACTACCTCAGAACAGACTCAGTGCTAGCACTGAGTCTGTTCTTATCTATATGTCTATCCCAGTCTGTTCATATCTATCTATCTAGCTAGCTCTGAGTCTGTTCATATCTATCAATTTGTCTATTAATATGTTCTTATCTATTTATATATCTATCTCAGTAAGTTCATACCTATCTATCTCAGTCTGTTCATCTATCTATCTATCTATCTATCTATCTATCTATCTATCTATCTATCTATCTATGTTCCTATTTATCCGCCTAGAAGATTCAGTGTTGATTCAATCTTAGTGAACTTATATACTTATATATGCGCAGGTGTTAAAGTGGGTATGTATATATTTATATCTATCTACCTAAGTTTGTTCACATTTGACTGTATAGTTGTCTGTTCCCATCTAGCTAGCTAGTTAGCTTTGTCCCCATTTGTCTACCTATGTAAGATTGTTTACATTTGTCTGTCAGTCTTTGCAGTTCTGTTCATATTTATCTATCTATCTGCAATGACGTGTCAAAAGTCGTTGATTAGCAGTATGCAAAGTTAATGGTTGGTCGCACCACCATATCTTGACGTCAAGAAAATGCCCAGATCCATACCCGTTTTGCTCTGACATCTAGTGAATCAGTGGGAACGTTACCTAAAACTACTGACAGCAAGGCGCCGCGAATTATCGGAGTTTGAACAGGACAGGATAGTGGTTGCGAGAGATTTAATATTCCATTTCTAAACATTTGACATCCTTGTATAATATGTAGGTTATTAGGTAACCTTCACGTATTTGGGGAGGGTGTTAGAATAATCCATAACCTATCCTGGCTGCAAACCGCTTGCATACAAATATAAAATGAATTCAATTAATATACAAAAATGGAAAGGGGTGTAAAACAAGGATGAATCTTCTCATCGGACATTCAAACTATACAGCAAGGCGATTCTGAAAGAATTAGAAGTCCTATCAGGATACATTATTGGCGGTCACAATCTTAACAACATAAGGTATGCAGATGACACAGTATTGATAGCAGGCACCGAAAGGGACTATAAGAACTCCTACAGAAGAAGATGATGATGATGAAGAAGAAGGGGAAGGAGGAGGAGAAGAAGGAGGAGGAGGAAGAGGAGGAGGAGAAGAAGAATTTTTTAAGTCTACTAGGTATTAAATAATAATAACAATAACAACATAATATGTACATAATATATATAATATAAAATAAACATAATATAAAATAATGGTCAATACTCTGCCCGTACAAAACAGGCTGATGTATCAATCCTGGTAGTTGGAAATAGCTAGCAGACAACAGCAGCAACTGGAGTAATGCAGTTCAAGGAGGAATCATGAAGGGCAAGAAAAAAACGAAGCTAACAGCTGGAGTTCAGAAGACAACGCAAAAAGCAAAGGCGGAAATCTCAGACATTTGTTCCACGCTCCAGCTTCGTCTGCCACACCTGCAGAAGAGACTGTCATGCAAAAATCGAACTGCTAAACCAACACTGAATTTCGACCAAACAAAGATACTCTCAATACCTCGTGAGGAAAACAGATACTGACTACTGAAACTTCTATAGTTTTGCTTATTTTTAACATTTATAAATGTTAATGGGACATAAGGCAGAAGGGAAAATGGGAAAAGGCTAGTCAAAAATGACTATCCTACATCTAGCTAGTCGGACTCGTGACTCAATGACCACAAGTATGCATCATTCTCCATTTGATCCAATATCTACAACAATACCACTATTCGCCGGGTTCCTACTAAAAACATCCATGATGTAAAAATTTTAAAATATTTGCAATTATATATATATATATATATATATATATATATATATATATATATATATATATATATATATATAGGATTAATGCATATATAACGTTTGTCACTTAACTGATTGATGTTACCTTAAACATCCGAACTCTAGAGATTCGCAGACTCTCCAGCAATTGCTTCGTCCACTCCTCAAGGGGTGTCAGCAATTGACTGTTTATTTTCTCGTTTTTATTTTATATTGCTTTGAAAAATAAATTTATGCACTTCTTCAGTAGTGTACAATTTTTTCAATGAAATGAAGGAGGGAGGGGATAAACTAACCAAAACTAAAACTGTGTTAGTCTGCTAATAAGCAGAATGAAGAAGCTACTGGCGGAGAAGGTACAAACCAAAATGGAATAGGGAAATATATAAGGCTGATCCAGTCAAGATAAAAAGCGAGCATAAAAACTGGAGACTATGACTCTTAGCAAGGAAACCAAGAGCATTCCGGGAAAGACAGCCTCTCACATGAACAAAAAAGAAGAAAATGAAAACAAATGCTTTCTATCAGTTCTAATCTTCATCCAGAGCTGATACCCCAAAAATTCAATCAGATCCTGATGAGAATAGTCTTCGTCTTGAAAGATTCCCTCCATTCGTGTCACCCACAGAACCATTCTTGCCACGGCTAACAACGTGAGAAACAGCAACCATTTCACCCCGGACCACGGTGACGACAACTTGTCGCACACGTACGCTAGATCGATGGACACGAGATGTTTGGGATCAATACGAGCCGCTAACTCGCCGACTTGCTCCCAGAATACAGCGGATAATGAAAAAAGATGTACTCAGTCGTTTCTTCTGAGCCTCAATAACACCGTAAATGTCAACCGGGCATTTCTGCCAAGCCCGTTCTGAAACGCATATTGTTGTGAATTGTTTATCTTAATTTACCTACGTCTTATGATAAAAGTTACGAAATGTAGTTGTGTCAGGCGTGACGTCACAAAACGACAGCTCTATTGTGAAAAAAGACGTCAGAATTAAATCGTGACAACCATTGTAGAGGAATTCTCAGCCATCATAGTTACCTGAAAACGAAACCGTCGTTTTTCGAACATATAAGTCATATTTTGAAGTATTCTTACGTTTAAGCATAAATACGTTATTATTTGTAAATTTTACTATCCAAATTTATTATCAACCCGCCTCCTCTGATGTGGATAACGTATTCGCGAAAATCCGATTTGGATAAGAAGCTGGACATTTAAAATTATTTGCTGCTATTTCAAGATTTAAACATTTTCAAAGCTTCGACTTTAAGGTATTAATTGATGAAATCTAGTCTTAAAGAACAGTCCCTTCAGGCAATACCTCTCCTCCAGATGTAATTTAGCTTATCCTTTTTATTTGATTATATGGGTTCACCCCATCCACTTTCATGTCATTGAAGATTTTTATCTATTTGTAAAAAAAAAATAGGGTATATTATTAGGTCCTCTGCGAAATTTTGCTAAATGTCCAGATTGAATGGCGAAGGATGATATCTTGTGGTAATTGTGTCATTTGTTAGAATGAAAGGTCCTGAATTGTATTAGCTAGAAATAGGAAAGACAGTGTTGACCAGCCCTCCCCAACTCCTTCGGCCTTGTGTCACAAATCGATGTCATTGATTAATCTCAGAGGAGGGGTCGTTCTAATAATCCCTGATGCCTGAGGGGTCTCCAAATGTGGAAATACTGGGTGGGGCGTGAGGTATTTTTGTCTTCTGATCCTATGTAGGCGCGGAACTCACACTTTAAACTTCCAACATATTCTCTTCGAATGTTGTGTGCGGATAAATATATTTTTGAAATCTCGTCTAATATCTCAAGAGAGCTGTCCGACAATATGAACCAACTTTTATTATTTTTGCTTTGCAGTATTATCGTAGCTTTTTTCCAAGGGAATCTGCGCGAAAGTGAACGCAACAGACTAGACCAAAATTTGAACCGAGGTCTGTCGATTTCACTTTCCACGCCGCTAATTAATTATGGGTGTGAGAAAGCGCTGCGACTGTTCACACCACAGCAGTACTGCAATTTGCTATAATGCTGAAAAACGTGCCAGAGATCTGATTTTCTATTAATCTATCAAATTTCTGTCAGATTTCTAATTAAATTTACGTACAGACAATGGGTATCGTAGTTTTTACACATCTTACATTCCCCATTTGCAAGGAAGCACACGTTTATACTGTTTCACTTTTTTTCACGAAGGTTTGATAATGAACATCACTGAGTTGAATATAGCGACAGTGCACAAGCCTTGATAATGACTGTTGTCTCTCAGTAACATATAGAATTATTATAATTCAAAATTATAATAGTGGATAGTACGGATTTGACAAGAACAAGGACAAACTCCAAATATGTTAATAACAGTGTTTTCTTGTTTCAGTCGAGTACGAACGTAAAAACAATGTGGAAGAATGAACTGGCGGTAAGTAAATGTTTGGGTATATTGTGTAAGACTGAATAGGTAATTCATAGCAGAGAAATAAAATTTTCTAAGTCATAACTTCTTGTACATTATAATCTATTATCCAAAGTCTTCGAGAAAGGGTTGTGGCTTTATATCCTATATAAGATATGCTTCAGAGATAGTCTTCAATAGCGCGAACAAAATATTCAGCAAAACAAACCCTATAAATGGATTACAAATTTCAGAAGCCATTCATATGATTCAAAGATTTCGAGTCTTTATGGCCAGCTAGACTTCAGTATCCGTAATATATTTGCATCAGAAAAGAGGAAGTCTTTAGATTCTAAAGGTCGGGTGGAGGATATATCGGCATAGATCTGCTATGTTTACAAAATGACTTAAAATCAAAAAAGCCTAGTGTTATCTTCAGGTAATGCTGGGGCACACTTGTTGATAATGATGTTTCGTCTCCGAAACTGTGTCTGAATAACTTAACAGTCATCATCTCATAAACCTTTTATTGGATATCCCACGTGTCACTTACCCACCGACGCGAACGATAATAGAGACACAACAGAGGATTATGTGTTCAATCGGTTAAGTTGACAGAGGGATCCGTTTTATGTTTTCACATGTACATGTTTTGTCATGGTGAATTAAGATAAGCTACAGAGGAGGTTATTTTTTAAGTTTGAAGGAGTCACGTCTAGATACTTCGGAAAAGACTCAATCAGTGCCAATCTGAGTGGATTGGGTTTCTAGGCCTTAAGATATTCCTAACTGGGTCCCACCTACAAGGTTATATGCTGCTCTTATCAAAACCTATCACATATCGCGCACATTTGGCTGTGATGCATGTGCTTGGTATACGCTTTTCAGACTGTGTTCCATCGGGCTTCTTTTTGTCGGGCTGCTTCCTCACTCAATAATAATAATAATGTCAATGTTTCTAAAAACCGAATTTCCAAAAATTTCAAATTATAAGGACCTGTAAATCGAAGTAACAAAAATGTGGAAATATAAAACTACGATTATCTTTGTTAAGGTAGGGTCATTGGTTATGATAAAAAAGTTACCGAAAATCATGTGAGTAAAATTCTTGAACTCATCAGCACCTCAGAGCTACAAGAGATTACTTTGTGCTGAACGGCACATATCATCCACAAAACCCTGTCAATCTAAACGAAACGCCCCAAATGTGCATAAGTAACTCTCTTACAGTGGCTTTTTCACTCTTGGTAATTAGGCACTTAAAGTTACTCTCTGAAAAGATGATACCACACAAAGAATAATAATAATAATTGTTGTAGCATACCTACGAACGATAATGGGTAGGTCT
Organism: Acanthosepion esculentum; assembly: GCA_964036315.1. Lineage (NCBI taxonomy): Eukaryota > Metazoa > Mollusca > Cephalopoda > Sepiida > Sepiidae > Acanthosepion > Acanthosepion esculentum. Next base: position 107,492,413 of record OZ038496.1, read on the forward strand.
CCATTCACATAAATAGAGTAGTAAATACTGTATGTTGGTCTGCGGTTGGAGATTCATTTCCAGTGGTGCTGGTCAAACTCTCTGCCTGGGCAGAGAGGATCCCCAGATGAGGCTATGTCAAAGGGCAGAAGTCTCGTCTCTGGAAACAGCTACTCAACCCCGTATAAAACGGGGTCTACGGGGAATTTTTGGCCAAGCCTACGGGCTCGGATACATCACATTAATTTCGGCTTTGTGCCACATCTGACCGCATCGGGCGGTTTGTAGATATTCTGCAGTTGGAGATTCATTGTGGAATTCACTTGACTCACTTCTATCAGTTGACTACTTATTCTACGCGCTGCTGGCGAATCATATATGTGTTGTTATGGTCCTAAGTATTATCGTTCTTTACCAATATTCGTTTGATTATTCTATTCAGTAACCTTCCCTAGGTTACAATAATAATAATAATAATAATAATAATAATAATAATAATAATAATAATAATAATAATAATTTATTAATATTTGATTAATATTTATTAACATACAAATGAATTTTAACATTGCAGGATTCTGATGAGTGGAGTTTCTCTTACAGACAAAGAAAGGTAAAAGTATTGCTAGCAATCGTATAAAACGATTATTATTATTATTATTATTATTATTATTATTATTATTACCACTTTTTATATATGCCTTTTATTCCTGTAGAATTTTTCATCAGATTAGAAAAATTACACAAATTATCAATGAACTACTTGAAAATACATATTCTGGGAAGATAATGAACTTCTAAAATCCGTATCGTTCTCATTTTCTTTCACTCTCAGTAACCCATTGTTTTTAAAGGCTTGATCTCTTTGCTTGGAGTGCAATGATTAAACAAATTTTATGTACAGAGCAAAAAAAGTTATGCTAATTTAATAAGTTGCCTCTTTGAGTTGTATCAATAAAAAGTGTGTTCATTATCTCGGATAATACATATAAGTTACTGTCATGTGAATAGCAAGCCCTCATATTACCCATGTGCTCGATGCAGTTTTCATGGAAACTTGAATATTATAAAATTCTGGTCAAACCGTGGTGCTGTTTACTAGCTGTAACTTAATATCTAACATAGTGGAATGTCAAAAATAGAAACTTCAATCAAACCAAAGTATGTTTGATACATAAAGAATTATGAAAGTTAAATGTCTGACTTGAACAGGTTAGAATTGTAGTGAACGTGGAAACATCCTCTTGAGAGTCAGATTATGGTTTGTGGGAAGAAGCTGTTCCAGAAGCACTTACATCGAACCAACTAAATACGAAGGGAATGAGAGTGGTTCGTTAAAATGGGCGTGGCATGGCGGGTTCAATCAGTTACGGTTAGGACTGGTGAAACTAAGGAGTGTAGATAGTCTAAAAACTTTTCATGGAAATAGCCATACAGCTGCGGCGTTTTGTCTGTGGGAAATCGGTTGTAGGGTGGAAAATAATTCATCATCCAAAGTACGCGGAGACGCTTTTGGACTCTATCGAGATTGGAAAGTGAAGACTGTGTAGCTTTTGCTCATATATACAGGGTGTTTCAAATAATGTATACACACTAGCTGTAACCCTGTAAGAGGCTATCCTGCCACGAATTAGAGATGTTTTGGGGGATGGGGAATTTTATCTTCAGAAGGGGATGTACCACCACACTACCATCGTGATGTACGATCGTACCTGAATTAAATTTTGCCAAACAGATGGATCGAAACCCGAGTTTCTGTAGAATATCCTCCTCGTTCAGCGGAGCTCACGTCTTTAGACTTTTTCTTATGGAGATACTTAAAAGATACACAGTAATGGTCAACCAGATTACTCTTAGTAAACATTATTCCACGCCGAGGCACCGTGACGCCACAGAGACGTGGTTTTACAGAGGAATGACAAGAATACCATGGATAGAACATGTGAATAACGAGGAAGTTATATGTGTATGTTAATTTTTCCAAACCTTATTTTAATTACAGCTGTCTCTTATTGTTAGCAGCTATTACCTTGTTTTTTTATTCTCCTTAAAACTTCCTCATTATTCACATGTTCTATCCCTGGTATTCTAAGTAATGACTTCGATCCGCACTGGGTGCAACATACAAATTTTAACATTAAATAACCTGACAAAGGTTGACAAAATCAATCAACCTAACTTAACGTCTGTCACTTCAAATCTCTTCTTCATGTTTAAAGAAATAGTCCAAAATTATTTGTCATATAAGTAATTAAATTTACATAGTAGTTCAGCGCTGTTTTCTTAATTTCTAACGACGTCTTCCTGTATCTTAATACTTTACTTTCCGAAAGACACTTACTTTAATCATTAAAGCGACCACTTCTATAAATGTTAGTGGTACTCTAAATGGAATAAGCTATATGCTTTTATCCACTGTAATATTTGCTAGTCCTTTATCTTACACTGAAGATCGCTTGAAAACTAAAAGGTTTACTCTAAACGTTTGCTACCAGAGTTTTGTTGTTTTATACGATAAATTTTTCAGAAAAATCCCCGTTGCCAGACAATCTCAGAAACGTGGGATTCGGATGGATACACTAATTACACACCGTCCTTTGACTCAGTAAGTTATTTCTTAAAAATCATTTTCCATTTGAATAATCTAATTATTTAATTATCTACATAATGATAAAGATAAAGAATAAATCTTTATCTGGTTTTACTCATTTATTTGAATATTAATGTTCACCCAATACAAGGCCCAAGGGCCACCCAAGGTAAAGGGGTGATTGATTGATTGATTGATTTGTTTTTTTCGATTATCGAACTTTTGCGGGTTATTTCAAGCCAGAAAATATTTTTAGATTGTAAGAATTTTGGGGAGATAATAAAGATTTTTACTGAAACAAGACATAGTAATTAACTAATCCATAACTGGTATAAGAGGTGAATTACTACCTTTCTTAAAAGTATTTGTGAGTAAAAGAATATAACAAACCAGACTGGAATTGGAACTCGGCTCACCGATTTCCAATTCCAAGCTGTTACCCATTGCACCATCTGCACGTACATGTTTACAGCACTTGGTATTCCTAAGCGGTCACCTATCTAGATACTGATCAGGTTCGACGTTGCTTAACTTCGGTGATCGTAAAAGAACCAGTGTTGTATGATGTAGGCGTATAAGAAAATGCAAGGTGTGGTCCTTGGGGCGATGCAGGAAAGATAACGGTTAACCGTAGACTTGAAGACGCCAAGATTGTAGTTATTGGGAATACATCCTGCCAGGTGTCTGTCTCGCAAAGCAGCAAAAGAAGTAGTCGGAATGGGATATATTTCTTTATAAAGACATAAGAGGGAAATTAGGATGATTCACCCTTGTGTATGTGGCATGGCGGGTCCCAGTTGTAAAGGTCAATCGTAGCGGGACTAAGAAATGTAGCTCAAGAGAACACATATCATGGAAATAACAATAGAACAGCGAGAGGCTCCCAACGTTTCGTCTGTGGAATAGGGGTTGTAGGGTGGAATATAATCCATCACCCATAAGGCCGCGTAGATGCCTTTGAACTCTATCAAGACAAGACTAGACAGTTCCGGCCTAAATATGGCAGCAATACTCTATTTTTGATCTGATCCGGCTCTTGTAAAGATAAAGTATAGTAAAAGGAGTCATATACAGGGTACAATGGATAAATTATCGTCTGAATTACGCAAAAATGAAAATAACACTGACATCACATTTTAACAGATATTTTTACCAAATACTAAAGAGTAAATATCTGGCCGAGTGAATTGCGTTACAGAGGTCTTTTTTCTCGCAGCCGATGGACAATTGACCCTACTATATTTTACCGTCGACAAAATCAAAACCAAACAACATGTGTGCGCGAAATTAAAAATCTAAAATGGCGAAAATTTACCCATCGCCCCCTGCATTTACTAGAGCAGTACGATGAACTAGCGGTAGCAAAGTTTGGTAGTGATGGTGCTTCCAATAATAATTACAGTGCAGTTTTCAAAATATAGCGTTTATGCTAGATAACTAGTATAAAGTTATGGTTGCTCTGACAATGTTCTAGCAGAGGGGGCCATGTTTCAATAAGTTGTTCACTGGAATTGGTTACGTTTACGAAAACCTGATGAGCACGCTTACAATAAACTTCATTCTCAAAAAGATTAATTAATGAATCTGTTTTCTTTCAAAACCGACGCAAAGAAACACCATGAACACAGATCGATGAACAGGTCCAGGAATGACGCTAAAGCCACTTCGCGAAACAGTTATTATCACGAACAGGTAATTCTTGATAAAGTTCTTAAAATTATTTCATGTGTGATATTTATTAATACAGAATATATAGAAGAGGGAGTAATCTTTATACATTCATTGTTATTGATCTTGACAATGTTAGTAACTGTTTGTTTTAGTAATATTTGGTGTGATATGACCGATTTGATGTTTATGCTGTAATCTATATAATAAATGCGAATATCAGTGTGTCACTGTGTCACACTTTTTCAACTTTACCCCTAGAAGCCGTAGCCTAATATATCATACCATTTTGGAATCAGGCCGATTCCATGAGCAAATTAAAAACATTCCAGGTTGGATCCGGACTCGCAATCCTGAAATTTTTGATTCACAAGTTTTCATTACTGAGATTGTTTTCGGTGATTTTTACATCATATTTTGCGACGAATTTTTTATATGAAAACAATTATTATAACTTGGAAATATATTTGGGAGTAATTGAAATTAATTGCGAAATCCGGTGAAAGTCACCCATGAAATAAAATTAATTGTTTGTACGGAAAGTAAGTACCTACGTACATCTAATTGTCTTTAAATTAAGTGGCGGCAGAAGAATTATCGTTGAACTTTTAAAAGGTAAGCTTAAATATTAATGCAATACTTAAATACAGCAATCAATTTTTAGTTTTTCTATAGTTTATTGTTGCATCTGGAACCTACTTCTCCCTACCTATTATGATGAAGGCCCAATCAAGAGCCCTCCACAGGAGCTAGCTTAAATGTCGCCCGATAGGGCTGCCTTTAAGCTAGTTTAATAATACACAGTTGTTCCTTATATGTTCAATGCATGGTATCCTCGATATCTTTCTGTAAAACCACATTTTTGTTGCTTCAGATCTCTTCTTCTTCTTCTTTGAGGAGATTGTCCAACATTCACTAACATACAGGAGAACAGATATCACGTAACACTTCAGTATTCTTTTCGTGTTTCTAAGCTTTTATGTTTATCAGTATTCTGCTTAGCTTTTTCAATGCATCTTTATCCCAATGCGCCTTCGGATTTCAGTTTCACACTTTCCGTCCGCTGCTAAAACACTTTTTCAGTAAATATTTAATGCCTCCTGGTACATTTGTCCCGCAAATACTATTTTGCGGACTCATGTGTGTCCAGGTAAAAATAAGATAAAAATGGATTTTAAACAAATAATTAATGTATATATTGACAAAAAGAAATAATTGTATTGATGTGTACAGCTATAAAAAATATGTTTTGTTTGTGTGTAGGATACGCGGTGTGTCATAAGACAGTTGAAATTTCTAGGGCAAATAATGGGGCTAATGTACGTGTATAATTTGACACTCACTGGGCATAAGGGGAACAATAGAAGGCATCTAATAAAATACCTAATTAACTTTTGACAGTGGTTAACAGGGCAGGGGGTAAGAGAGGTAGCAAAAAGGCAAATCTTACTAAGTACTACAAAGGAGAGAAAGTTTTGTAGGGCCTTGTTTGTTCACGTTCTGAACGGACAGGGTACATAGAAGAAGAAGAATACAAAACGCCACTAACAAGCACTCTCATTTCTGATTCCTGTCGATTCATAACTGACCATTCGAAATGTGACACACATTCCTCATCTCTTCCCTACGAAAAGTGGGAGGTAGATCATCACCACATGTGCATAAATGTGTGCGTGTTTAATGTTAGATAAAATTTATGCGCAGCTGTAGAAATTTCGTGGATTGTCCACTGATTTAAATCACTATACTGTGGGAAGATGGATATTTCTCGTCTTTCTTCAGAGATGGGATAACGCACAAGGCCTTTTTTATAGTGGTATCTCTTCGCAAATACTGAGTAGAGGACAACAGCTCGACTCTCTTGGTACTTACTAATAGTATCCTGACGCATTAAGGATGAACTCTAGTCCTGGGTATAACGATAAACTACATCTGACAGCAAGGCCTCTGATCGGGAGATTGGAACCACCTCTTAATTGTTGTTTTTTTCCAGGCCCACCCTGGCCTAGAGTGATAACATCTGTTAGGTTTCCAGCTATGAACAAAGATTGAACCCCAAAACAAAAACAAAACAGTATGATAGTATAAAGATATATTTTAATATAAAAATTACCAACAATAGATATTTATGGTAAAATTACATATATATATATATATATATATATATATATATATATATATATATATATATATATATATATATATATATATAAACTATTAATAGTACAATATATATATATATATATACATATATATATAAATATAAAAGTGAACATAGAAGTCAACACATAGACAGTTTGTTTCATGCTAGATGCAATCGTCAGGCAACTCTTGCATCTAGCATGAAATAGACTGTCGCCTCAAGTGTTGACTTCTATGTTCACTTTTATATTTACACACGCTCTCTCTCTCTCTCTATATATATATATAGTACAATTACCAGCAATACCTATTTATAGGAAATTTACAAACAATACCTATTTATAGTATATATTTAATTGATGCCGTAAAATCGTGTTCAAAATATTTAGATTTTGACATTAAATAACCCATTATGCCGCTAAACAAAATCAACCAACCAACATTTATGAACTCAAAATCCTACCTTTTGGAGAGGTGCTGTTTGAGGGACAGATCCATGGAATGGAGATATTATCTATATATTAGTACGCTTGTACCTATGTATGGTATGTGTTACACTTCGTATCACATATACTGAGAGAGAATCAGAAAGAGAGAGGATCATAGAGAATAAATAATAATGCAGGCAGACTGTTTTCTGTGTGTTGTTGTCGTCCTCATACCGGCCTATCCCAGTTTTGGGGGGCTGCTGGCATGTACCCAGGGTAGTTGTTACGTTGTAAGGTACTACTTATACTGACCAATTCTTTATCTAATGTCTCTGGGTCGCCACTTATGACTTTTGCTCGGTGTTGTAAGCAGCGAACGATACCCTTTTTACGCTGTATGGATGGTGGGAGTTGAAATTGAGGTACTGTCCAGTGAACGTCAGTCTACGGTATACAACGTACAACGGCCGAAACGTTGTAATAAATATGGCGACAAAGATGAGGACAATAGTCCGAATAATGTAAATAGTGTAATAGTGTATTTTGCTTTTGTAAATAAAATGTATTTCCTGTAGCATTGAATTTCTATTTATGCTTATGTGGGACTGAAATTTTTTGATGCGTAATTTGAGCTACAAGGAAAAAAGGTTGAGAAAAATTTGGTTAAACTATGTTTTGTGACCTGACGATCTGTTATGGGCATTACGAATTGAATAATAATTACCGACGTTTTTGATAAGAGTCTAATAGCAGAATGGTAAAGTGGAAGCGTGCTAAGCTCATAATCCAGAGGTCTATAGACCGAAACTACGTTCTGCTACCTATTCTGCCTCTAGTAGCAGAATGGTAAAGTGGAAGCGTGCTAAGCTCATAATCCAGAGGTCTATAGACCGAAACTACGTTCTGCTACCTATTCTTTTAATGTCTTTGCGCTTAATCCTTCGCTTAACGTTTTCTGCAACTTCAAAGAATAGAACTCTTCGTCGTGAATGGTGAGGACTTAATGTTCAGCCAATAGCACGCCCTCTTGTGTTTCTTATTTAGAATTGCCATTTATGGTGTTTGTATATTTTGCCCCTCTACATTTTACATTCATTTTAATGTCAGTTTTTAGTATTAATTGAATTTATCATTATTATTATTATCAAGAAATGTAATTTATTTTGCAGGAATTTTCCAGAAGCGTTTCTCAATTCAAGCATTGGTTAGGCAAAGAAGATTTGCAGAGAAAGGTCTTTAAATATTTCCGCATGAGATTTTTTATCATATTCTGTTGTTATAACAAACCACTTCCGCACGCGCGCGCGCGAGCGCGCGCACACACACACACTATACGGTTGAGTATTGGTTAACAAGTTCGTCTCTCAAACCAATACCCCTGTTATTAGTTCAACCATCAGAATTGGAAGATGGATCTTTCTATTACATAAATATATATATATGGGCACTTCGACGTTGTGTAATGATTAGCAAGCTTGTCTCACTAGATCAATTATGACTGAGTAGTGAGCTAAATTCGAAAATTGACTTCTTGTTATCAAAGAAAAAAATCAATTCTTTTGTCTATTATAGTTACCTGTTTATATTCAAACAAATTGTATACTGTTCAACATTTCCAGAATAATGGCAATGACTAGGGTAGATGGGATGGAATCAGCGGTCACGTGTCCATAACCAAGGAGAGCCTTCAAAACTGAGGATATCGGCTCTCGTCTGAACTGGAGAGGGAAGTTTACTTTGCCCAAAACTTGAATAAAGGTGAATAAATACCTACATAGACATGTAGTGGGAACTGGTCCGGTGCTCAGTTGCGCAACAACCCTACAACCACACCCGCTCACAGGACTGATGATGATGATGATGACGATGATAGGGTGTGTTTCTGCATCTATCTATATTTTTTTTAATCATTTCACTTCAAGCAAGGCAATAAAGCCTCTAAGACGTAAGTGGTTACCCAAGAGTTCGAAAGAACATTATTAAAGAGAGAGAACAATCAAATAACAGGAAGTAAGAACACAGAAAATGACGATTGGCATTGCATTTACATTTTTGAAGCTCAAACTGTAAAGCAAGAAGCCGGAAGAGTGTTCCACAAGCGAGATATGCATGAGATGAAACTGTCAGCATAGAACTCACGGTTACATCTAGCCATTTCAAATGTAAAATAAGGAGTCCTAGCTGACAAAATAGTACTATGCTTAAATTCGAAGTACGAAAAGAGAAAACCTCATGAGAATAAATACCATGAAAATATTTATAGAAAAGGTACAGAGAAACTTCGTTACGGCGGTGGAAAAGTGACTGAGGCCAAGTTGCCATCTCAGGACCGATAGCATTGCAGATTCTTCTTTGTATTTTATCCGAAATCGCTAAATACATAGCAAAAACACAAGACTAGATGTGACTGCAATATTCAATGCATGGAAGAATCGTAGATTTATAAATGTGTAAGATAGATCCTAGCGAGAAAAATTCACAACACAGCGAACAAACGTTCCTAGCAGCAAAACTACCAAATAATTCAATATAATATTTCCTCTTCATGTCAAAAAATGAGATCAAGAAGGCGCAATGAGTTACTCTTTTAGAGGTTAGCATCAGTCATGGTGATGGAATGGAAATGATGCACACACACATACACTCACACGCGCGCACCCATGCATATATATATATATATATATATATATATATATATATATATATATATATATATATATATATATATATAATGCAATGCACTTTTCATAAAACACACATTGATTTCCAATTTTATGATTGTTGCTAGCATGGAGAACTGAATTTAAAACCAAGAAAGATTAAGAGAGTAAGAGAAGTGATTAAGTGTAAAAGAGTCAGAAGTTTAAGAAAAGAGAGTAAAAGAGTAAGAGAGTAAAAGAAGAGAATAAGAAAAGAAAGTAAGCGTAAATGACTAAGAGTGTAAGAAAAAAGAGTAAGAGAAGAGGGTAAGAGAAGTGAGCAGAAGAGTAGAAATATGAAAGTAAGAAAAGACAGTAAGACAGCTTAAGCAAAAGATTAAGTGAAGAGAATAAGAGAGTAGTGAAAACGAGTAAGAATAATAGTAAGAATAATAAAGTAAGATAAGACGACAGAATAAGAGTATACGAAAAGTGAGTAAGAGAAGGGAGTAAGAGAAACGAGTAAGAAAGAGAGTAAGAGAATGGAGTAAAGTCAGATAAGATGATACAATAAGAGAGTAAGATAAAGAGAGTAAAAAGAGAGAGAAAGATAAAAGAGTAAGAGAAAAGAGTAAGTTAAGTGAGTAAGTGTAAGAGTGTAAGAAAAGAGAGTAAAGTAAAAAAAAGTGAGTAAGAGAAAGGAGTAAGATAAAAGTGTAAGAGAAGGGAGTAATTAACAGAGCATGAATAGAATAATAAAGTCAGTTAAGAGGAGAGAGTAAGGGAAGAGAGATGGATAAAAGAATAAAATAAAAGAGTAAGTAAAGACAGTAAGGGTAAGAGATTAAGAATAATTAAGTTAGATAAGACGAGAGATTAATATAGTAGGGAAAGAGAGAGTAAGAGAAGAGATAAAAGACTGAGTGAAGAGAGCAAGAAAAGAGAGTAACAGTAAATGAGTAAGATAAAAAGAGTAAAAGAAGAGAGTAAGAAAAAGAGGGTAAGTGTAAGAAAAGTGTGAGTGAGTAAGATAAAAAGAAGAGAGTAAGAAAAGAGAGTAAGAAAAGAGAGTAAGAGTACAAAGAATAACGTAAGATAAGTGAGTTTGAGAAAGGAGTAAGTGTAAAATAGTAAGAGAAGAGAATATGGGATTAAGGGTAAGAGAAGAGAATATGGGATTACGGGTAAGAGAAGAGAATATGGGATTAAGGGTAAGAGAGGACTTTAAAAGTAAGAGAGCAAGCCATTAAGACAAGACAGTAAGAATTTGCTGTAATGCTTTTTCGATAACGTGTGACGCTTTCTTAGCCTATGTGTTAATAGATGAGCGTGATAAAATTATATTCGACGTGTACATGAGTGTATACGACATATTAAAGATTTACTTTTTTATTCTCTTTGTTGCAGGCTCCTAGGTCTGAGCATAAGAGCAAGAAAGAACGAAATGAAGACAAGAAAAAAAATTCGAAACAGATCAATTCTGTTTATGTAAGCAAATTTTGTCGTACATTCCTTTGCTTTTTGTTCCAAAAACAAAACTCCTTTTTTTCCAATCTAATTCCATTGCAAAACATCATTATTTAAATGAAGTCCTTAATTGACTTGACTCGCAGATGTTAAGTAGGTAGATATTGGAGGAAAAAAAAGCATAAACAAAAAAAAAATCTCAACCCAAATTTATTTTACCTTTGAAAGAAAGACAATTTTATAAAAAATATAACCAAGAAATTTTCAGAATAAATATAGGACGAAATTTAACTATGATTGAAATATTTCTTAGATCAATGATGAAAATGGCTTCAAGCGAATGAACCTTGCAGGTCTTAAAGAAGTCTATCTTTCATCAGATCTGACAGACTGGCGCTACATAATCATAAATAATGTCCTTTACCAAATAACAAAAACCAAATGACCTGAAGACTTCCAACAGTGGCAACAACGAAAATGGCTAGCACATGTGACTAGAAGGGGAAATAATATTATATTGTTGGCTTTCCACATTACCTTAAACAAAAGGTTAGGAAGAAAAATCCCATTAATACTAAAAAAAGTGATGTTAGTTAACTTCAGAAATATATTTTCCTGATTTAAGAAAAGGATTTTATAAATGTAAACAAACAATAACGATAATTATTCACTCAATGAATACTGAATGTTTCTTTATAAGGAAACGGTTAATTTTACCATTACTATTATAATTATTAAATTACAAAAACAATGAAAGACAGACAATGAAGTAGGGAGAGACAACGACAACAGACGCCAACAGGTCACGATACTCGCTTTAAAAGAATTTTCCTTACTCATTCACCCGTCTTCCTCACCAAGCTACGGGATATATATTTTCCTCCTCACTCTCTCCTCGCCACTTCTTTCTTATACATACACACGAAGAAATAAGATTTCTTTTCATCTTGAAAAACAACGATAAACAAAAGACTGTAACCTGACAAATATAAGAACTTTAACACGCATACAAGCTAAGAAAAATTTAGTTGTACAAAAAACACGAAAATAAAAATATCTTATATTTTTATATTTAAAACATCTTTTTCGTCATTTTGTGTATGTGTCGGTTGATTCAAATCCGCAACAGATCCTTCCTAAAAATGGAGAGGAAATGAGCTGAGAAATTGGGGAGTTATGGATAGCGGCTCGGTTTGAGGAATCGGAGAGCCTAATTCAAATTCCAGTCGAATCCATTACATTCCCTTACATGTTAATACCCCTGAGAAAGATATGAACCCTCCTCTTCTCCCCCCAGCTATAGGTAAATAGCAGGACAGACCGGGCTCTATAGCATTGGATGGCAACTGGTCTACCGCAGAAAGAAATGACAACCTACTGCGGGAAAAAATCTGCCTCGTCAGTCATGTATTGAAAGATATATGATCGCCTAAGCGTGTATGTAGCGGACCGTGGGGGTGAATATGTGAAGAGATACCATAATGTTAAAATTTCCTGCTAGCCGGTCCAACTACATGAGAATGTTGGGGTTTAATTGAGTCCAAAGAAGAGAGAGGAATCAAACAAGACCGATATACATGGGTAAACAAATATATATTAATACAGAAAGACATGAAAAGTTACATAGTGTTTGTATGGAGAAATTATGTGTGTGCGTTGTAAGTGTTCGTACGTACGTGTATTGTTCTTAGCGCGTTCCCAGAATTTGGGAAAACGCTGTATCTGTGAGAGGTCACATATTGGCTCAAGTGAAAAAGAGAGAGATTTTACCGCGCGAGGTAGCGGCCCAAGGCCTGAGTCGAAAAAGAGAGAGAGAGAGAGAGAGAGAGAAGGGACAGCCAGTATTTATACTCAGGGGAGAGAGACCCCTGTTGAAGGATTAAGGAACTGAGGAGGAGCTAACTCCGATATGTATCTCGCATGGCACATAACTGACTGACTGATGAACATGTCTTACAAACTTGACAGAATTTCTTAAAAAATGGAGAAAGAGAATTGCTGGATGAAGACTAGAGGATACAACGGCCAAAGCGTTTTCATAACAACGAAGATGAGGATTATAATCCGCGTGTAAATCTACTATATATTAATTACCGCCGACCGGTGTGTATTTATTTATTGTGTTAAATTCGTTAGTAAAAAGGGAGGTAACTCAACTTAATTTATGATTAGTTATTTCCCTTATTTATTTTACTAACCCTTACACACAAAATATCCTATTGTCATTGTGCTTGTTGCGCCACTAGTTATTTCGCACGACCGTTATGCCCTGCCAATATCTCATAAAAAATGGAGTATTCCGCTTTGATCATGTAAAAAGAGAGGAAAGGACATTGTTGATATATTGATGTGTGCGTACGTTGGTGTGTGCATTACTGCTAAGAATTCTCCGTATTCTCCGCCCAGTTTTTGTTGCAGCGTTTTCGCGCTTATTTTGATTGTATTTTCAGTTACAGTAATAAAAATCAATAAGTAAACACGTATCTTTATGCTTCCTTCATTCGATTTCATTTCGTATTTCATATTGCTTTCAATCATTCTACAAAGAATGAATCAGCGGGTTATTTATTTAACCCCAACAACTCAAGAGACACTATACTTGGTTTCATTCAAAAAATTAATGAAAAAAAGAAAGAAGGGAAGATAGAAGTGTTTAACGTCTGTTTCAGTGAAATGGAAAAAGTTGCCAAATTCAAATCTTTTCATTTGTACCCACTTCGTAAAATAATGACGAGCATTAATATTTATGTCTGCTATTGCCAAATTTTGTTAAAATTGTTTAGCTGAAATATTTAGCGATGTGATAGGAAAAATTCTACGGGTGTTTTATTGTCGTAGAACTCGCCATGAGCATACTCAATAATCAACTTAAAAATTATTCTTCATCAGAATATTAAAAAAGAAAAATCGTGAAATTTTCACGGGTTAAAACTAGCTTATCTTTATTTAAAGAAAATTAGTTCCCTAGCAAAATTAACTGTTATGAATTTGTTCCTTTATGACTACTTTTCTTAGACTGCAGTCTTATTTGTTTAAGCCTTTCTTGCGAGGCATTCAGGTACCTTTGTCTACTAAGTGATGGCCATTCTTCAACTTGGTCTTGAGATAGGATTTGTCGTCTGCGTTGTTTTGTTTTTTTTCTTTTTTGTCGTTCGGTGCTAATCTTTTTCTTTCGAGGTGTTTCCATTTTGGGTCGCTGTTATAATAAACACATGAAATGTTTATCATGAGCAATAAGCTGTAGTGACTACTACGATTACCACGCCTACAAATTACTCATCTATGATTGGTTAGAAAATAAATACTGTCTACAATAGGACAATTTACTAATCGCAGTATCCACACTGAATTTTTCTGTCATGACTTCGCTCAACTTACTTTTGTTAGAAAATCAGTGATTGGTTAATCTTTGTCCAATCATGTATTTTTAGTATTCTTTTCAACTTTCCCGCTCCGCTTCTTGGAGTCTACCAAAAAGGTATAAAAACAGTTTCTTATTCCAGAAATATTAGAGTAGAGCCCAGAAACATACATGTGATTACATTCCTTCACGATTCTACTCACACGCACACACAGACACAAAACTAGCATTACATTACTCTATTCCCTGTCTGTTACCAAGTCAAGTTACAAACCAAATTCTGTTATCTGTTCATACAACACACATCTGAATTAACTTTATTTCATTCTTGAAATCAACATTCTATTTGTTCATTGAACTCTGAACATTCTTATCAAGAAATATCTTAAATACATTCTTCTATCTTATTCAAGATAACAGTACAAGGAAAACTACTTTTCCTTTCCTAAATATCCATACATATGCACAAAGTGTTTGTACTCGTTGTTTTCAATATATATTTTTTATTGTTGAATGCAAATTGATTTCTTGTTGTTTTTTCTTGAGTTATGCAAATTTAAATGTATGGGGAGTGCTCTTACAAAAACGCAGCCACATTGGCAATTTCAACACATAGTAAACAGCACCCCTCACAAAGAGATCTCTAATACCAAGTGTAATCAATGAATCATAGATACCACTGAACGTCTAAAAAATATAAAGGCAACTGATTAATTAAACGATTCATATTTTAGTTGTGAATCCTTTATTGAATTCATTACATTGTTTCAAGATTTTTGTTTCATTGTATCTCAATATTACAACTGTCTAACAATTGTCGTCATTTTTTACGGCACGGGTACACGAGAAATGTAAATTATTTATTAGTATTAAGGACTGTATCAGCTCGGCTATTAAAAGGAGCTGAAGACTACAAAATAAGAAAAGAATCACAAGGAAATATTACAGAATACGAAGGAAGCTCCATCAGCGTGAAATTATGGAATGTGGAATTATTTAAGTTTTCGATATAAGAACAAGTAGATGTGAAGGCAGTGAGATAGTTGCAAAGAATTTAAAGAGTCAATATGCTTCCAGTACCCGGATTCCTTAATAAGGCAAGCCAGCACATAGCGATGATATCCTAGCCTCTCCCTTTAGCTTGCTCCTAGAAACGATACTATAACTATTGGCCTTCATATAATAATGCAACATAAAAGGAAAATTATCTGTTGTTGATGCAATCTCTCATCCTATTTCTTGTTTTCATGTTAAATATGATGTTCAAAACTTTAAATGCAACGTAAATCCTCATTTCCTTGAACAAAGTTCTCTTAATATCGGATCTCTCCTCAACATTTTCTCAGTTTCTTTCACTCTCAGAAACTATTTGTATCTTTGTGGTTTTATCACATTGCTTGGGGTAAAATGATTATATATATATATATATATATATATATATATATATATATTTGAAGAAATATAGTTTTAAGGTGTGCTATATTTACGGGATAAAGTGCTCAATATCAGAGATAGAGCGCTTGGAGAGAAAAATAGCTATTATAACATTCACAGACCAAAATAAATTCATAAATAAACGATCTGAGCTCATCTCAAAATGCAGACACGAAAACAAATTTTTACTACGTTACTTAAAAATCGAAAACTGTAAAGAATAAACAAAAATAAACAAAATAATATAAAAAACAAGTAAAATAAATTAACCTAAGCAAATAATAAACAAATTAAGAAACCACTCCCGTTAGAATAGACGAAATAGAACAAATAAAAATAGAAAATAAATACATAAAATACAAGTAAAAATAATCAATCTGAATAAATAAATAAAGTAAACAATAAACAAATCAACAAACCAATCCCGCCAAAATAATCGTTAGAATAGACTTCAACAGTCTATCCAAAAAATTGACGAGAAAATAGCTATAACTGCTATATAACGATAAAAAAATTATTACATTACTCAAAAATCGAAAACCGAATAGAGTATATAAAAATATACAAAATAAAAATTAATAAAAATAAGCAAATAAATAAGAAAAAAAAACAAGTAAAAATTAATCCAAAATAAATAAATGAACAAATTACAAAATCCCTCCTGCTAAAATAACCGTTAGAACTCATAAAATAAACATAAATAAGCAAAAACAAGTAAAATAAGCGACCTAATCAAATTTTTAACACATTAATGAAACATAGAAAACCGAAAAGAATAAATGAATATATAAAATAAAAAATGAAAATAAAAACAAGTAAAATAAATTAATATATATAAATAGTCTATGAAACAGCCTATCGCCTCTGAGTGTTGACTTCAATGTTCACCTATATATATATATATATATATATATATATATATATATATATATATATATATATATAACGTCAATCGTCATCTTTTTTTACGTCCTGGGTATGACGATAAACTACATCTGGCAACAAGGCCTCTGATCAGGAGTCTTTGAGGAGCGTGGAAGCCTTAGTTGCTGTTGTTCCCAGGTCCGCCCTGATCCGGGGTGGTAACACCTGTTAGGGTCCCAATTATGGGTAAATGATTAAACCCGCAAATGTGGTCAAAACAATAAAAGTATAAAAATATGTTCGTAGCAAAAAAAAAAAAAAAAAAGTACCAGGAATCTATTTTCATAGAAAAAGAATTACCAGTAATACATATCTGAAAAAAAAGGTAAAAATTACCAGCAATATATTGTGGGAGAAGAAATTACGAATGATCCTAAGATAATTATATTTCGGCATTAAATAACTCATGTGTTGACATGACGCTAAACAAACAATCATCTCCTGTCTTTTTGAGACCTGTTCTTTTATTGTCCTTTCTCTTCAATAAAATTTTCAGAGTTTCTTTCGTTGTCAGCAATCCCTTGCGTCTTAGTGGCTTTATATCCTTGGTTGAAGTGAAATTATTTGAAAAGTTAAATTGAAAGTAAAACTGAAATTCAAATACCAAGAATTTGTGAGAAAATTTTAAAACAACTGTTAAATATGAAGACTCATCATTATTGGTGTGCATTGTACGGTCACAAATAGCCTTGCAAATAGGTTGGAAGTTTTAGAAATCTGAACTATATGCAATGTTATCAGCGTACAGGCAAAAAAAAGGACGAGACTTAAGATCTTATACATAACATTATTGTTTATTCAACTCTGGACTTCGTCAATTACTGTAGGCGAGTGTGTGTATGGCTTTGGGTTTTTTTTTTCTCTGAATGTGCATTCTACATTCTTACAAAGATTTAAGAGATTCACCTTTTCTTCCCTTTCGGGTGGCTGCTTGTATATCTAACAGTCATCCGGTTTGTTCAACATGTGAATGTTTTAGGCACAGCTGAGTCGACCACATATTTACATGTCGAAAGCAGCTAGTGGCATATATTGAAGGTGCGGATATGCATTTGGCGGCTAGGAGGACCGCTAGCTAAAACATCTGGACTCTCTGAATCTCCAGCATAACACTAAGTGCAAAGACTTGGGTTGAGTTACATAATCCACATCCAATGACAGAAAAATTAAAATTAGCTAGAATATTGAAGTGAATGCTGAAGTACTGGAGAGACTTGGTGTCACTTGGTCTTTTGTAAAACCTACTTTGTGCTGCTTTTTGATTAGCATTTTGTTTATTTATTCTAAGGTGGTCAACGCACCCAGCTGTTACGGTTACTTTAACTATGATGAAATTGTCCAGCAGTTACAAGGGAATAAAAAGATTTACAAGGTAAGTAAAATTTGTGCTTACCTTTCTCTTATATAAAATGCTGTAAAATTATCGGTTAGATTAAAAAAAAAAAACTAAAAAGTTAAAATCTGTTATTTGGCTGTTTACAATTTGGAAGGTGGGTCGGACCAAGAAATTTCTATCACCCTCCCATATAGTCGCTCAGTGTATCACTAATGATACCATGTCGCTTAGCATTACTTGTGACGGTGTTGACTGATCGGCAACTAAACTAGCTCGCCCAACAGACTGGGGCTTTATATACCCTGTATTTAAAAGTCTGGGATTGAGATATACTGGTGTGGGGCTTAGGGGTTAAAATTAACAGTTGATTTACCCACACCAAGAATATTAATGAAGAATGATAATAACAAGGAAACACATGGGTACTTTTAACAAAGCAAGTAATTTATTCACAAATTTACACGCTTAAGTACTGTCAGTAGCTCATTTCAGGAAAATAAATCAGAATTCTTACAGGTCGCAGTTTTAATATATCGTCCTGAAGAGGAAATGTTCATACAACATATTAAACGATCTGACACAAAATAATGTTCAAAAATGTTTAAAACAAAGGTAAAAGAGTTCGTTGCTGACCGAAGGGATATATGGTTTGTTCAAAAGTAGACGAAAGAAGATAGCTTTGTTGGTTCGCTACTTTCTTTCCTTCTTCTTCTAGGCTGACTGGCTAATTTCTGTGAAGGTAAGTTTTACATTGGTCAAAAAGATTTTCACATAAGCTTGCGAATTTATTTCCTTCTTTTTCCTCAGTACTTTGAATTTGAAGGGAGTGGGTGAAGGGGGTTATTATTTCGCACTCAGTACAAAGACACTCCTTAGACCGCGTAGCTATGTCTAGGAGAATGACACACTGATGACACCTGCGATCATAGCTACACTAGACAACTTATTTCAGTTTGTATTATTGTGATGAAGAAAGTCGATGCAGTACTGCACAAGACACATTCGGACCTTAAGAAATTGCGCAGGCATCACTCATTTAATATCGTTTTATTTTTGCATTGACGTCTTTGTCTTTACAGTCAATTTGCTATGAAAAGGCGATAAGACATGCAAACTTGACAGGTCAGAGACACGTAGCTACCGACCTGCATAGTAATGACTTGTGTCTAAATATAATGTCCTTGTCAATGGTAGAGCAATGGTAGGATTCGGTTGATACTCAGCAATCTAGACAGCCTATTTAGGAATGACACGACTCACCAATGGGATTTGATCAGGTTCTAGAAAAATTGAACTAAATATTCCCTTATAGGAAATTCTGTCGTTTAGTGTATTTTATATTAAAAATTTTAACGTCCGAATTTCAAATAATAAAAAAGAAAAAGAAAGAAAACGTGAGTATGCCTGTTAAATAAATCATTTGAATTTACAAACATATGTACATGAATTCAAAAGTGTTAAAATTGATTACAAATAGTCTTTTGTTGACTTAAAGTCTTTGAGTAGTTGGTTCACAGAAAAATCTGTAGTTTAGAAAATAATTTTAAATAGTTTGTTTCCAGAAAAAATCTGTTGCTGAAAAAAAATCTTTTACCGTTAGCGAATATTCACTGATCGTCTTTATTTTTGGATTCCCCGATTCGTTTGAAGTTGCCGAAATATGTTTCGCTGTGAAGAGACAGTTGCATCTCCACTCTCGAAAACTGAAATCTGTTTTTTTATAAAAAGTTTTCCCCGAAACTATTCTTGAGAAAAATAAGGTTTTAGCGTTGCGGATTTAAATCAGGTCACAACAAAGAAAAAGGCGAAAATCTTAGCGTGTGTGAGTGCTAAAGTTCTTATATTTTTCAGGATACAGTCTTTTCCTTGTATTTGTTTTCCAAGATGAAAAGTAAAAAAGAAATAAATGTGATTTCTTCGTATGTGTGAGAAAGAAGAGGCGAAGAGAAAGTGAGGAGGAAAGTGTAAGCGCCCATTAGCTTAGTGAGGAAGATAAGTGTATGTGTAAGGAAATTTCATTTAAGTCGAACGTCGTGACCTGTTGCCGTCGGTTTGTATGTCTGGAAACTTTGTTTAAATACCTTTCAAAGGGATCACGAAGTATTTTTTTTATATATATATATAGTTGCTGGATATTGTTTTTATTTTTGTTAAATATTTATTTTTGAGACATTAATTTTTAACCGGAACAATGCGCAATCCTCCGACTCAGAAACCATTTTTTTTGTCATTTGGTGATTGACTGTTTTGATTTTTATTTCCGTCTTGGCTCCACATTAGTTTTCTATGATTGGTCAAATACTTCACATGGTGATGTTAATTTCTAACCAATAGACACTTTGATTTAAACGGCGTGTTGTATTGTGATATCTTTTTGGCATATTTGTAATATTGTTTGTTATTGGGTAGAAAATAGAGTTTGGGCGTGTTTTAATATGGTATGTGGTTATGTAATTGGAAATAGGGTCCTATAAGATTGCTCGCATTATATATCTGAGCAGATGGCGGATGTTCACTTTGGTGATCAAGACACAAAGAGAAACATGAATCGAATTGCTGGGTTGAAAATGAAATTAGTCTTCTGAAATGTAAGAACTTTAATTGATAGCATCACCGATATGATCTCAGAGACGAAGAGAACGATCGCTGCTAGGGATTTTTTTTAATCATTTCACCCCAAACAAGGTGGTAATGCTACTAGTACGCAAGTGGTTACAGGGAGTGTAAGTAAAAGAGAAGACGGAAAATAGAGAGGCTTGAGAAAGGACAAAAAATGAACGGGGTTCAAGAAGACAGAAGATGACGATTGACGTAGCATTTTCATCTTTGAAGATTGTAGTTATCAGGGAAGCAAGGAAACGGAAGGGTGTTCTACAGGTGAGAAGTGCGAGAAAAGAAACTGCTGGCGTAGAAGTTTTATTTGCATCTAGCTATTTCAACAGTAAAACGATGGGGCCGAGATACCAATCTAGTAGTACGCTTAAATTCATCCATTTGGCGAAACGGAAAAAAGGCATGTCAGAGCAGTTGCCATGAAAATATTTGTAGAAAAGACAGCGAGAAGTCACGTCATTTCGGTGAAATTGAAGTCGAGAAGTCTGGTGAAGATTGATTACCTTTTGAGTAAATATCGTATTGAAACTGCGGCACTCTCTGAGATTCTTGGAAGATGGTCAAAACAAAATACTTTTGAAAATCGTTAAGCGTCAACCCTAGCTATGCTTTAAAATCAATTGATCCAGAACTTTTCATCCGCCATTTATGGTAAGTAAAAAAAATGAACAAGATTTATTGCTAATGGGTCTTTAAATATATAATTATTTTGTAAAGAAATATATTTTCATTTCAGTGAGTAACAGTTAAAATCGTTATTGATTTTTGCTATGTCCTGGATTGTTAACCCTCACTAGGTACTCATCATCATCATTATCATCAGTCCCATGACCAGATGTGGTCGTAGGATAGTTGTATAGCTGAACATCTGAAAATTCTACTTCAAAGCCAAAGAGTTATTCATTAATGTTTGGCAAATAGAGCTGACGGAGCCCATCCTCTCCAAGCCAAACCACAGCCGATTGCCTTGAAGGCTAAATCTGGCCGTTGATTTCATTGGGAGAACCCTCCATTTTGACCAGTGAAGTCTGGGAAGCTCTCTGCTTCATCTACTCCATTGTGCTAGATGGTCCGTTAACCCAAAAGGAAGGTTTCTCCGCCCTTTGACAGTCTTGTTTTTAATCCTGTTGAATGTCTAGTCACTGTCATCACCAGAAAAAAAGCTTTATGGGTAACTGGTTTAGTTTAATCCGATTATGCGACAGGTTATAGTTACTACTAGATTACAGACTAGGATATAGTTGTTATTACTAGTAACACTCGTAGAATAATCTGAAATAGAATTTAATAATCATATATCACCATTTTATATATTTCCAGCATGGAAAAATACCTATAAATGTAGTCTTTGAGGTGTTTATCCAGGTGATATAAGGTCCAAAAATTGCGTTTTGTGACTTTGTGTATGCGTGTCGGAGAGCTCTGAAACTTAGGTGGTGTTATGAAAACACTTATTCTATATAAGATAAAAAAATTTTTTAGCGAAACATTAATGGTGGAAAAAGTGGTCAAATGTGATTTGTAGAAAGTTTTATTCGTTAATATCTTTTATAAAGAGATGAAATCATTAACATTATACACTTTTTCTTTGTTTTGACAGCATTCAACAGAAAAGAAGTTATACTGAAGCTGTTATATCGAAAATATAAAGACGTCAACATGCTGTTAAGTTGTATTTGGGTGTAGGCTTTAAGAAAGCTTTATTCAACTGAGGACATTAATTTATGTTTGTACAGAAGATGTGGAACAAGGTCTAAACAGTGGGAAGGGGAAAGGGATGGTCTTCTGTCTTAACTTTAAACTTAGCTAGCCACAAACGCTGACCCAATCATACAAAAATTATTCGTTGCACCATAACAACGCATACTTACGTACCTTTCTAACCACATCCACCATAATACCTCAATGTCTCCATGAAATTACTAACTAGTCCCCATATGTACAATTCATCGTCTGGAGAGGGGGGATTAAACAACAATTTTAAAAACTAGCCCCAATGAGTATTTACAATATGAAGCAAAACTATTTACATAAACTAAACAAAATAATGTTAGTAATAAAACCCCCACAATCACTAAATGTGGCAGAAACGTCAGTTAACTGGACGAAATCAATGCGGGACTATAATAATATGACATTCATTCATCCCAAGCACTCAGACACGCACTCATTCAGACATATCAACAAATACGAAAACACACACACGAAACGAAAGACGCCCCGCATCCACCAGAGAACTAACATCACTGACCACCTAACGAGGGAGGAGATGGGGAATTAAGTTAAAGAAAAATAGGGACAGAAATAAAAGGGGGGACAATGAGCATACATACCCTAGCTAAGTTAAATGAAAAAAGAAACTAAAGATTCAAAACTAAACCAGAGCTACCCTAATTTCAGGATGGGTTGCCTAAGTTCAACCCAGGAAAAGCAATATCCTGATGCCTAACCGGTATCAAAGTTCTACTCCAGGTCAGCCCCTTTCACACGACACAAAACGCGCAAGATTCACCCACCTTTTGCCAAATTCTGATGAAGTGAGCTGCCGCCTTTCCGTCCTAATCTTGAATTTAAGCTGATGCTTAAAGTACAAGATCAGTTGAGAAGAAGTGAACTTCTCGCTTCCATATAATCCTTTCTGACGGGTCATCCAAATCACGACTTTCATAACACTTAGCAAGCATAAGAACACACATAGTTCAGCCTTAGCGGCGGTGACACATTGCTACGAAGAGAAAAGGCTTCAAGAACAAAGAATTTTCCCTGCAGCATGCGAACCATGAGGCCTTAAACAAACTTGCACAACGGCGCTACCACCATGCAATGAAAGAAGGCGTGACCCAAGGTCTCGACCTCCTCACTACAGCGTCGGCAGTTTGGATATTTCTCCAAGCCCGCTGAGCAATGTCTTTTGGCGACCCAGAGAGCCCCACACATCAACAGCCAGGTGAGTGATGCCTCATTGTTATTGGGACATTTCAAACCGGGCGCCCAAGGCCATATTGAACGAGCCTCCTGCTTCGTAAGACCGAGCTCGTCAATCAGCTCATCACGGACCCACTAACTAAAACCTGATATAATGCCCTACGAGACAACGACTGGACGTTGGAGAGGCCATCCGACGCCCATAAAAGGCGTTTCAGAGCACGACGACATTCACGGTAGAAGGAGCTCAGGGTAAATGGTGTGCCTCCTCCTCGCACGAGTGCACACTTGTCAGGGATGGGAAGTTCTTACGGGCGTCTTCCTTCCAGAAGGCGCCCTCCTCATCCGATTCGCGACACATTCGATCTAGGAACCCGATGCGAAGCATATATTGACGAATCTCAATGTTAGGCATACCTAAAGCGCCTTCAGATGGATGAAGGGAACAGATATCCCGAGAGACTCTAGCGGCTTTGCCTCCCCACAAGGCGAACAAGAGCCTTACTAATGACTTTAGTGTGTCAAACGGAAGTGGAAGCACACACAGTCGGTAAAGGAGAATCGGGTAGATGTGTGAAACACATACTTCCGCCCTCCCCTTTAAGTAAAGATTCCTCCGAGACCACAAATTAATTGCGATCTCGGCCTTCCCTTGCACCTCCAACCAATTCATTTCCAACTGGATATCAGGACCGAACCTGACGCCGAGAATCTTGACCGGTCCACCCGTCCAGAGGAAAGGTCTGGGAAGAGAAACTCCTTTCCACGCACCCAACCGCAAGCCAACAGACTTATCGCGGTTGATCTTGGCCCCTGTCACCATCTCATAACCACTGATTTCTTTGCTGACTTCGTCAATCTCGGCTCTGCTCGACACAAGAACCGAAACGTCATCAGCATAGGCAGAATCCCTGGCTGAGGTGGTAGCACCAGGTAGGGAAATTTCCGCGTAGGACCGGATTTGTCTTTAACTTGCGAAGGAAAGGTTCCAACGCAATAACATAAAGCAAAGGCGAAAGCGGACAACCTTGATGAATGGAGCGAGACAATACGAAAGACTCCAATCGTACCCCATTCGCCTCCACCAGCGCACCGGGAGTCGCATACAGAAGTTGGATCCAGGTGCGAAAGTACAACCCGAAACGGGCCGCCGAAAGGACAGCCTCAAGAAATCGATGGTCAACACTAAATTGATCAGCGTGGCTCCACTGTCGACTTGATCGATGATCAAGCGTACCATATGAAGGTTGTCCTGAATAGTCCTACCCTTCACCGCACACGTCTGTCCGGAGCCAACCAGAGTAGACAGGACAACCTGCAAATGGTTCGCTAAGACCTCAGCCAAAATCTTTAACTGTGTTTAACATAAAGGGCGAAAGTCCCCACCGTTTTTGTCCTTGCGTAACTTGATTACGCCTCTGGTGAAGCCTTGGGGTGTAGACCCCTGCTTCATCCAGTTGCCGAAAATCAGTGCAAGCAAAGGAACAAAAACGGACGACTGCCTCAAGTACACTTCGTAGGAAAGACCATGTAATCCCGGAGCTTTGTCCAGGCCAACCTGTTTCAGCGCTTCCCAGATTTCCGACTCTGTAATGGGACCCTCGCACCTAGCCGCTTCAGCTGCCTCAAGGCAAGGGAAGTCGGCTAAATAAGCGTCGAACTGAGCAGGGCTCAGACAGGGCTCCCTCGTGAAAATATCCTGAAAGCACTGACGAAAAGCCTCACATATGCCCTCGTTTGTAATCACGGTCCGCTTATCCGGCAATGTGACGCATGCAATATGTCGCCGAGATGCATTCCGAACCTCCTCTGCACGCAGTTCAGAGGCTGTATTCGTTGCCTCAGAGGACATTTTTTAACGTAGCCCTAACTACCAGAGACTGAACCTTCTTCATAAGCAAGGAGGCCAACTCTGCCTTAGCTAAAGTAACGTCCCCACTATCACAGGATTTAATCGCCCGATCAACTTTATACTCACAAGCCGTTTGCGCCGCTAATTTATCTAGATTGAGCCGACGACTATAATCAGCAGTAAACGTTCTAATTTTGGATTTTAAATAATCCCACCAGGCATTTCCAACCACAGCCCCCTCTGTATCATTAGTAGCAGCTGGTACCGGAAATCTTGCTCGCCAAATAATGAGCAGTTTAATTCCCAGTAGCCAGCCATCTTAAGCTTAGGCTTATCTAAGTTTACACAGACTTGAATAAGCCTATGATCCGAATAAACCATATAATGGAAACTTGGACATCCTAAGGGCCCTAAATCGACTCTCCTAACTAAGAACGCACCTCAGTAGCCGAGCCGCCACTAACCAAGTCCTCACTAACCCCCGAGGGTGTTTATTCTGGTACTTATGGACAAAATCAAACTTGTCGATAAAGTCCCGAAATAGTTTCACGTCCCGGTTGTTAGTACCCGAATTTGGCCCTATACAATCTATGTCGGGGTCAAGGACGGCAGATCCCCCTGCTAAAACTACCCAACGAGATGTGGCCAAAAACGGCTCGATCTGCCGAAACAAAGCAGGCCGATCAAAATGCTTATTGGGCGCATAAACCCCAATGAGACGAAGAGCGTTATCCTTTACAGTAACATCCAGCACTCAAAGTCTGCTCGCCGGATCTGCACAGAACATATATTCACCCCGAGACTCTGAAGGTCACGAGAGAGCCTCGCCCTGCGAGACTCCGACCTCAGGCCTCGGGCATTCACATAACCAGAGAGAGAGATTATCTAACCGATTAGGGTTGCTCTCATACCTTGAACATGGACGGGGTAAGGATATTGACAGCCTCCCCCATTGACCTCAGTCTTGATGGTACCGTCTTGGGAGAGACCGCCTATATCCCATGAGAAAGTCAGTTTTAGAACTCTATAGAGGGATGGGTGAACAAAAACAGGGACCCTCACACCACAAAACTGTTTCATTTTCTTCAATTTGTCGTTTTCGACAATAGCAATGGGAGGGGACATTTTATAAGAGGTTACTGCCTGGTCAAGCATAGCCGAGCCCCCGTCCCAGTTCTCATCACTTTTAATACTCTTTGTGCCTCTGGAATTTTTTTTAGATCTTCAATATCTTTGTCTGCGTATTGTTTGATAGAAAAGAGATATCTCAGGTCTTTAATCCTATTCCCGGACTTTTTCCGCTTGGGCAGGTGAAATGCGGCATACCTCCTCCCCTGGGTTGTATATATGATTTTGTGTTTTTTTTTTCTCTTTTTTCTTTAGTGTCCTGTGAAAGACTTCTTAGTCTTTTGTTGGAAGGAGTGGGAATTTCGGATGTTTTAATGGGGGAAGGATGGGATATGAGTTGACATTAAGGGCTGGGGTCTCTACTAAGAGTGGTTGAGGGATGAGAAACGTGTGTTTGTGATGCATGTTGGGCAGAAGATGTGGAGGGAGTGGCATTTTTAACTGGAGAGGTCATATTTGACTGGGGTGTCTATTGAGAGGGGTTGAGGGATGGGAAGAATATGATTGTGGTGAATGTATGGCAGAAGATGTGGAAGGAGTGGCCTTTTTAGCGGGAGAGGTCTTTTATTTATCTAATTTCTCTTTCCATTGTTTGATTTTCTCTGTTTTTTTCGAAGGCTTGGTCTGTAAATCCCTTTGAGTAGTTTTCGAAACCGGGGCGTTGCTCTTAATGTTGACAGAGGGAGTGGGACTGTTAGTGTCTTTCGTACAGGGTGGGGAGGCTTCAAGGAACTGAGGACCCGCTGTCTAGTGCTTCCTTCTGGTCCTGCCAGCAACCGGCCATTCCCCCTCTCCCTTCTCCACAACTTCACCAGCAGCGGGTGAAAGCACTTCGGGGAATGGGGGCTTAGATGTAGACACAACCAGTGGTTTCACCACACTGGTCCTGGAAGCTGGCATGCCCATTACAGGCGTGGTGGAATCTAAAGATGCAGTCAGAGGGGGAGTTTCCCCAACTGGGGCCTGACTTCCAGAGGCCTTCTTCTCTGGGCAGGAAGAGGAGAGGTGAACAGTCTCTCCACACTTCCAACAGACTGGTTTACAGCTTGTCACAATGACTGGCAGCTTCAGGCCCCCTGCTTCCAGACAGATGGGGACGGAGAGGAAGGTTTTGCTGTTTAACAATTTAAAAATTGATTTATCACAAATTTGAAGATGAATTGTTTTCTGGTATATAAATGTTTTAGATATCAGAACAATTTTGTGTAAATTCAGCAGTAAGGTTTCTACTCAAATTGATTTAGGGTTGGGGATTTTAGGTCACACATGTTGAAATTTATTAATTCAAAGCATATACACATGAAGAGATATAACCAACAGTATTGTAATGGGAGAGAACTATGGAAAAAAAGATTTCTTCTTCCCATTTGTATTTCCCTCATTATAGACTTTTTTTGTTTAGGCTTTTCATCCCAGGCAAGGCTGAAAGCCACTAGCACGCAAGGGGTTACAGAGGATTTGGAGCAAGAGCAGATAAGAGAGTGATAGAGGAAAGGATGTGGAGAAGGATGGTAGATAGATCAATGCAACTGGAGATGTCGATTGACATTACATTTGAATAGTTGGAGATTATAGTTGTCAGGGAAACATTATTATATCTGTGATATAATAACTACGTATTTCACGAACAGAACGGAATAGCTGAAAGGAAAAGAATGACAAAACATGATTTGTTCTCAAAGTGAATTTTATACTACTAAGACTTACACAAACTATATATATATATATATATATATATATATATATACATACATACATACATACACACACACACACACACACACACACTTGTCCTACATGGAGAATAATATAGCAAATATATCTACACATTAGAGTGTAAGGAAAGACAAAAGCTTAACCAGCAATTGTAAAATTGTTTCAGGATATAAAAAGGCCTCAAAGCTTGAAAAAGAATTCAAAATTGAATATATTTTCATGCCATGGGTGTTTTAGTAGAATCACTGCGAATGTGCAGTATTATGGTATGTGTTGGATTGAAAGGCGATGAATGAGTTCTTGTGAGTAAATTGTAATGGATGAATGGGTCATGAACCAGATTAGCTAGGTGTATGATAGTGTCGACCAGCCTTTCCCCACTACCTTTTTTGCCATGAGATGTAATATTTCAAAATAAAGCATTCAATTTCGTGGCCCTCATGATAGGATCAAAGTGTAGTATCTGGCCCAGCAGCCAGCCCACGGCTCCAGCTATCAGCAGTTCCAGTCAGCCATGAGCAGTCACCACGCCAGTTCTAGCCAGCCAGCCATACTTGTCAACAGCAATAATATGCAATAAACTGGCCATCTCAGGATAGCGCTCTTCAGCAACTACAAAACTGTCCACCTCAGGACAATGCTCTTTTCATCCACATCAGCATGCAGAGATATTTTGCCTAGTGCACTGTAACCTTATTTTTGTTGATGCATTCTCTTTAATGAAAATAAACTCAAGTCTTGATTTTGTTTGTTGTTGTCTTCTGCCATACAATATCTTTTTGTGATCAATATACTACATGCAAGAGCATTGTGTCTTAGATGAGCACAGAGTTGGGATTTAGAATTTTGCATGATCATTGCAGCTGGATGCAGAAAAATTGTTTTGATCGAAAAGTGACCACTGTGTCAAAAAAATCACATATGACAAAAAAAGAAAACAGTTAAAGGATCTGTTCAAGTTAAAGGATCAATGTTACTAGGTACTGAATGAGGCCGCTGCCACTACCTGGCAAAACTGTTCCTTTTATGGAGCCCAAACACCTCCATCCTGCTAGCTTAATTAAAAAAAAAAAAAAAAAATCACAGCTCCCAACCAATACTTGTACCAGACCAAAATATTTTGAAATGCACTATAAACAACACACTGTTGAATAGAAGAGATGATAAACTAATTCTAGACTCTACCACTCAATGTCGGTTCTGCTTTGGTTGGTCTAAGTAATCTAAAATTTGTTTTCCTTGGGAAAAGAAAAAAAAAAAAAAAGCAAAGTGAAATTGATTTTGCCAGTGATCATGAGGGAAGCTTCTTTTATTAAGAACCAGTGCAACTTGATATTTAAGGTTGAATGAGAGAGGAAGATTGTTAGACTAATCTTCAAAATAACAAGAACCTTGGAAATCAGCATACAACATCCTGGCTTTCTAGCTGGCTTACAGTTCCTGGTATTGATGAGCAATACATAATCTAGACATGAAGCAAGCCAAGTCATAGTCTGACACAAGTCCACAAACATGGGACATCTAAGTAGATGAATGTCACAACAGGAGAGTTAGATAAGAGATATATGGAGATGTACCAAAAGTGACAACTGGTACTGGTAGAATTATTTACCAAAGAATTTCCACTATTCCCATCCCCAAAAGATAAAAAAACAAAATGCTTTCGTAAATCTGTTTTAATAACTTTTATTAATTGCTTTAACCTTAAATAATTTAATTATCTTTATACAACACTCATGCACACGTGGTTCGGAAAAGTTATTGGTTTGGCCCACTTCCCTGAATCAGATCAAACAAAATGCATTTTAGAATCCAATCCCAACTTGTCTGCTTCAAGAACATTATAGCACCCCACCATAATTAACGATGATATCTGTTTGACAGTCAAATGTCATGAAATTATATAATGAATAAAAAACACTTCTATTTAGAAATTTTTGTCAGTGGTAGAGTTACATCAAAATCTTTCACTGAAATCATTTTAAGTAAAATACTATTAGAAAGTGCTATTAATAAAATGGCAGTGGAAGTGTGGTAATGTATGCATTAATATTTTCAAAATAAAAGTTACCCAATAATTTGAAGAATATGACAAATGGAAATCTGTTTCATTAAAACTAGATTAGTGTTTCAGCTTCATCAGATCAGAAAGAAAGAAATGTCTGTGCATGTGTGTTTGTATGCTTAAATAATAAATTGTTAATACTTTTGTCTGTTGAGTTGGCGTTTCTCAGGATGAAAGTAATGATTACTCATTAATTCTTGCCCAGCCTTTCTTTCATTTCACTAACTTTAGCTCAGTATAACAAAATATAATAAAATAGTAGGGGCTTGAATACATGACAGCAAGCAAAATCAAATTAATTTCTCAGATGATTGCTGCGAAATCTAGTCTGGTGTGCCAGCTATACATTTAGAAATCCATGATAAAATCTGAAGAAGAAATGTTATTGGTCCTGACCTGGCATATTGCCTTCAATCACTCTCCTGCTGCCATAACATAGCTTCCCTGATCTTTTTCTATAAATACTTTCACCATAAATGTTCTGATGAACTTTCCTCTACTGTACATAAGCTTTATGAATTTAAGCAGAGTACTAGATTAGTAGCAAAGTTTCATCATTTTACAGTTGAAATGGCTAGATATAACTGTAAGTCCTATGCTAACAGTTTCTTTTCTAGCACTTCTCACTTGTGGAAATCTCTTCCGACATCTTGCTTCCCAGTCAACTTTCATCTTCAAAAGTTTAAATGCATATCAATTGTTATCTTCTATCTAGGGCAGTGGAGTCAGAACACAAAACTTTCAACTACGACTATTTTTGGCATCTCCATCTCAGACTCCTTGTTATGTAATTAAGTGATTATGACCTATAAATCTCACAAAGCCTTTGCATATGCTCCTAACTTGAGTAGGCCTATATCATAAGTGCTTTATATGAAAAAATAAAGATATTGTAGATTTTATATCATACCTATTCATTCTTCAATATTTTTAACAGAATTAGAAATTATCTTTGAAATGATATAGAAAAAATAATAAAAATGCTTTAAGGTAAGACTTATATATATATATATATATATATTATATATATATATATATATATCTCTTTGCAAAAATGAAATAAGTACTGAGCAAAAATAATACTACTTTATAACAAAAGTTAAAATATAATCTTTTACAGGATATAAAAGACATAAAAAAACTGACCAGGGTTGTTTGTTCAATAGTTTAACACACTAACCCTAAACTATTGCTTAATGTTTTGTTCGATTCACAAAAAGTCAATCCAGTTTTTATGCATAACGATGCACGCGCATTAATTAATAAAGATATGCCAT
The DNA here is from genome assembly GCA_964036315.1 of Acanthosepion esculentum. NCBI lineage: Eukaryota > Metazoa > Mollusca > Cephalopoda > Sepiida > Sepiidae > Acanthosepion > Acanthosepion esculentum. Next base: position 107,523,957 of record OZ038496.1, read on the forward strand.
GACATTCCTTTTTGTACCCACAACTTGAGTTTGAGTTATTACTATATACTAGCACACATAACATGCACCACGCAGCATGACATCAACAGCATAAAATATTTCAGACAGACCTTAAAGAATTCTTCAGAGAAATTGGAAAATATGCTATAAAAGTCAAAAATCCACCACCTAATGAAGTACAATTTTGAGAACATTTGAAGCAACCAAAAGGAAAATAATGCCAATGCAGAATGGATCAAAAGTGAGCAAGAAAGAATGAAGGGTAAACTGAAACATTTTTTTAGCCAAAAATATTCCAAGAGTCAATGTTTTCTGTTCACAGAAAATGTCCTCACTTGGGATATAGTAGATGAATCCGGCTCACTTGAATCTGGAGTCCTAAATATGGCTTCTCCAGAAAAACAAGTATCTCCAGCAGCTACAATGACATAATTTCCTTCATTTTCCTTTCACTCTACTTGTTGTTACATATATTTGTTATATTTTTCTCTGTGTGTGTTGTGGAGTTATTTCCACAATAGAACTTGTAGTCAGACTAAATGTGTCCTAAATGGGGTAAGCGTACAGAAACGTTAGGAACTTGTAAATAAGTGTCACGCAGAGTAATCGAGTTGTGGTCGCTGATAACTTACTCCTTCCTCAACTACCTACTGACTCCTACTTATAATAGGTGGGAGAGTCTATTATCTAGACAAGGTGTCTTCCACTGTAACACCCCCCCTCCTAAAACTTTACTCCATAGGATTAAAAAGTTTTAAATTTTTTATTTTATTTTATTTTTTTTTACAGAAAAAAGGAGAAGAAAAAAAACAAACAAAAAAACTTCATTTTTTTTAGCAACATCGTAGCGTATCTCCTACGTTTTGGATCCATTTTTAAATGGTCAGTTGCCTTTCTTTTTCTCTTGGATCGGCGTATCTCAGGTAACATCGTTGCTGGCGTTAGAAGATCAAACGTATCAAAAATCACCTCCATAGGTGTTTCTTCAGCTGGAGCGCTGTCAACCACGTCTGAAGAGCGTCGTCTGATCTGGTTAATATGCCGTCTGCACGTGAATTTTTCACCTTTCACGAAGTACATCATGTTGCCAATCCGCTTTTCTATTTTTCCACTCTCCCAGAATGATTTATTCTGTTTATATACCTTAAAGTATACTTTTTCACCAGGATTGTACTTCTTAACTTGAATAAATTTTCCTGTACCTGGCTTTGTCTTTTTTGGTAATAATTTGTCGAAGACAGATCTTACCCGACGTGCAAACATCACCTTGGCTGGCGATTGTGAGGCTGGTGTTGCGTTATTTGGAGTAAGTCTGTATACCTGTAGAAACTTCTGTAGAGCTTCATCTGCAGGTATTTCCCTAGCTTTCTTTAAAGCTCTTTTATTCTTTGTATCTCAGGCCATTTTGAGAAACTATCCACTACTATGATGTAATGGTATCCATTCAGTGGACCTGCAAAATCCACAAGCAACCTAGACCATGGTAGGTCTGTTTTTGGCCAGGGATTAAATTTTACTGGTGGTGCCTTTGCAGCCAAAGCACAGCCTTTACATTTTGCTACTGCATTCTCAATGTCCCTGTCCATATTCGGCCAATAAACAAAACTTCGCATTAGGCTCTTCATCCTAGTGCTGCCTGGATGACCAGTATGGAAATCTTTTAATATTTGTTTTTGAAGTGTGTATGGAATCACCACACGTTCTCTATATAACAATACTGAATCGCAAAGCGAAAACACATTTTTATGTACTGGTCCCACTTGGCTATTTTTTCTTTTACTTTCAAAATATACTCGTCCCTGGTGGCTTCTTCTTTTATTTTTTCTAGAGTTACCGGAAATTCCCGAACTGCATTACACACAGTAAATTTCAGTTCTTCTGATTTTAGTGAGGCAATTACCGTGTCTTTTAATGGTTCGCACCTTTTAGGAATTAACCTGGACAGCCCATCAGCATAGCCAAATTTATTGGATGGTATGTACTCCATGCTGAAGTTATAATTTAGCAATATTGTAGCCCATCTTTGTAGTCGGTTTGCTGTATGCTTCGGCAAACCCTTTTTCGATCCAAAAATCGAAATTAGAGGCTTATGATCAGTTTGTAGCTTAAAATGTCGACCGTGGAGAAAACGGTGAAATTTCGCTACTGCAAATATTATTCCTAACGCCTCTTTCTCTATCTGAGAGTAATTCTTCTCAGCCGGAAGTAGTGCTCTAGAAGCATGAGCAATTGGTTTTACTTGACCATCTATCATTTTGTGTAAAATACACACCCCTATTCCATACGCACTAGCATCGCAAGCTACTATGATTTCTAAATCCAGATTGTAATGGGTTAGAAATAATTCCGAGGTTAATATTTCCTTTATCTTTTCAAATGCTTTCTGGCATTCATTAGTCCACTTCCAGGGTTTTCCTTTCTTTAGTAGTTCATTTAATGGTTTCCGCAGGTCATACATTTTAGGGATGTATATTTGGTAATAATTAGCTAGTCCCAAAAAACTTTGTAAAGTTGTAATATCCGTCCGAGTCGGCATGTCTTTTATAGCCATTGCTCGCTCTGGGTCTGGCCTTCTACCATTCTTATCGATGATCTGCCCCAGATATTTTACTTTGTCCATGAAAAACTCGCATTTAGTTTCCTTGAGTTTAAATCCAAACTCCTGTATTCTGGAAACTACTGCATTGACATGTTTCACGTGTTCTGCAATACTTGTACTTCTCATGAGGATGTCGTCCAGATACACTACTGCGAAATCCAAACCACCCAACATTGAATCCATTACTTGTTGGAAAATGGCGGGGGCGACCTTAATCCCAAAAGGTAGTCTGTTAAATTTATACAGACCCCGATGTGTGTTAATACACAAAAGTTTAGACGTTTCTTCCTCTACCGGTATTTGCAGATATGCATCGCTGAGGTCTATTTTCGAAAATACAGTACCTCCATAAGGCTTTGCAAATATTTCTTCTGCTGTTGGTAGAGGATAGTTATAGTCTTTGAGTGCCGCGTTTAACCCCGTTGAAAAATCTGCACAAACACGAATGTCTTTAGACTTTTTCTTCACGTATACAGTCGGAGCTGCCCAATCACTGTAGTCAACTTTTTTGAGTACACCGGATTTCTCTAATCTGTCCAATTCTTTATCAATCTGTTCTATTGAGGCAAACGGAACACTCCTTTTCTTTTTGAAAACCACCTGAGCATTTTCTTTTAAAAAGAATTTTGCCTCCATCTTGGTACACGTTCCCAAGCCCGGAGAAAAAACAGTAGGAAATGTTTCCTTAAGTTTCTCTATTAATTTTTCGGCTTCGGAGTTAAAATTTTCTACCTTGTAACAGAAAGAATTTATCGGTAGATCCCATAATTGAAATTCTGTTATCCAGTTCGTACCGAGTAAATTCATGGCATTTTCCATGACAAATAGTTAACTTTTCACGTTTTTTTATTTAACGTGACGTTTGTAACAAGTTCTCCAACAAATTGTATTTTTTCTCCCGTCACTGACTTCGCGATTTTCTTTGTCTTCATTAAAGTTGGTTTCCCAAACTTCTTCCACGTATGCAAATTTATGATAGAGAGATCCGAACCAGTGTCAAGTTGCATTTTTATTTTTTTATTATTTATTTCGACGGTAACAAATTTTCTAGTTACTTCATCGTTTACCTTGTTGGACTTTAGTTTCCTTATTTTATTGCCCTTATTTTTTGAATGGCAATACGAGTGTCTGTGCCCAACTCTTCCACAGTTGAAACATTTTTTATTTTTAAAATTGCAATATCTGTACCAGTGTAGTTCACCGCAAGCAAAACATGGCTTCGGGCGCTTTTGTTTGTTTTTTCCTGGTATTTTACTTTCTATTCTTTTTGTCAGACTGACTTTCTTTTTTGTACCGCATTTTTCTTACCTGCGAAACGCCAGACTGTTCTATCTTTTTTGCGTCTTTTCTTACAGTAACATATCTTGTGCAGTCTTCTGCCAAATTCTGTACTGTAATACTTGGATTGCTTTCCAATTTTGCCAGTACTAATTTTCTCAACTCTGCGTCTTTTTCCGCTACAAGACCTTGAACAAACACTAAGCACTTAAAATTGTCTGCGCTTAGCTCTGCTAGCTTGAATTCTTCGCAATGCTTATTCACATTGGCTGTGTACGTTATATAGTCCTGTTCGTCATCTTTAATCAAATTTAAACATTTCCACCACTTGTGGAACAAAGATGTCTTTTGACTAAATAACTCACTTAATATATTTACCGCCTCGGTAAATGTCAATTCGTTAGTTCTTTTCAGTAAAATGTAATTTACCAATTTGTTATGCTCAGCAGTTCCTAATTTACTTAAAACAAGCCTAACCTTCTTTCCTTCAGACCACAAATGGCAGTCCTCGTTATATACGTCTGTATATTTTTTATAATATTCTTGAAAGTTTACTTCTTCATCTGGACTGTACATGAATATTTCAATTAATTGAATTCCATATTGTATTCTCTGGGAAGGAATCATTTTGTAGACTTTTCTCTTTCCTGTTCTCGGTTATTTCCAGAATTTTGTTTTGAAACTCCTCATGCATCTGTTCCATTTTCTGTTGGAATTGCATCTGTCTATTGAAAGTTTCCTCCTGTAGCTGCTTCTGGAAAGTATTTTGTTGTTCTAATATTTTAGCTTGTTGTTCCAACTGGAATTTAAAAAAATCCTAGAGTAGACTTTTGTATTCCTCCATTTTTTTTTTCAAAGTGTAAATCCGAGACTTTGTCGCCCACGTTATTTGTGGTGAACAAAATTTTTCTTCCTCCCTATGAGTACGAATTTCGTCGTCAAAACCACTGTGGCAGACAAACTTTTTATTCCTCCCTATGAGTGCAAATCTTCGCTGCCAAAAGTTGTATTGGCGAATGAATTTTTTTTTTCTGCCTCTGTATGAGTACAAATCATCAAAAGTTGTCTTGGCGAACGAAATTTTTTTTTTTTTCTTCTCCGTATGAGTTTGAATCTTCGTCGCCAAAAGTTTTTTTGGCCAACGATTTTTTTTTCTCTCCTGTATGAATTCGAATCTTCGTTGCCAAAAGTTGTTGTGGAGTTATTTCCACAATAGAACTTGTAGTCGGACTAAATGCGCCCTAAATGGGGTAAACGTACAGAAACATTAGGAACTTGTAAATAAGTGTTACGCAGAGTAATCGAGTTGTGGTCGCTGATAACTTACTCCTTCCTCGACTACCTACTGACTCCTACTTATACTAGGTGGGAGAGTCTATTATCTAGACAAGGTGTCTTCCACTATAACAGTGTGGGACACATGTAAATATGAATACATCATTTTACGTATGATTTGTTGCATAAAACTCTATCTGGGAACAAAACATGCATAAGAAATTAGGTTGCCTGCTATTGGGAGATACCACCATGTGGTTTATAATGGTATAAGACAGTTTTCATGTCTAATAAGATTTGGCATGTATTTTACGATTTTATAATTTTATTCAATTGTTAAAAGAGCAATACCTGGATGAGGAAGAAAAAAGAGGAGAAATAATTCAGAAATTCCTAGACTTTCAACTTGAAAGTCCAAAGGATCTAGTGGGGTTAAGAGATTTTTAATAAGAACCCAAGCAGATGTGTGGGATCTGAGGTTCTCATATAATTGCAACTTATATGATGATACATCAGCAGGAGCTGTCATCATATTGCAAGTATTATTCTCAAAATTATGTGCAGAGGTGAAGAGTGAGTTGATGAGGATCATTAGCAAGACATACCCAGCCTTGTCAATGATTTTGAAACACACAACAGAAATTATAAAATGATTCCCGATTGTAAGAAAGCTTGAAAACACTCTGCAAAAAAGCCTCAACCCACTGAGTGCGGACCCCATTCTTCCCTTAAGAACTTCAACACCGAAGTGAGAGGAGGTATGAAAAAGTGTGAATTCTGCAGTAGTGATAGACATGTATCTCTACAGTTTTCGCACAATAACTCTCATGAAGCTTGAATAACAAGATACAGGGAGTTGCAGTTATGCTTCAAACATGTGTCCATTAAGGATAGCGAGAAATGGAAGCAAGAATAGGGGCCATATAATAGGCATGTGCCCAGCCTTCCAAAGTGGAGTGCAAATACAATCATATTTGCATACTAATGAAAACAATATACTTTTATGTCCCCAATAATTAGTATTGTAGTGGGAAGGAAGAACATATTTATAGAGATAAATTGTTTACTGGACACAGGAAGTCAAAGGACCTACCTTGACACGACAGTATTGGAGAGATTAAATTGTCTACACTCAACAAAGAGTAAAGTGAAAACATTCTTAGGCTCAGGGGAAAAATTCTTCAAATAAGTATCATTGAACCTGAGGCTCATTCTAGAAGTTCATAACCTTCCAAGCCTCTCAGGCAAAACTGACCTTTGCTACGAATTGGAACTTCTTCAGATCCTCAAAAAATTGGGCGAATGCACTTGGGCATTGAATTCAAATTTTTATGTGGATAATTTGATAAAAACTGGTAATTATATCAACACCCTGTCAAATTTATACACATCAGTGAAAGAGCGCCTGCAGGAGAGTAACTTTGAGATACAGTAATGCAATTTAACTGAGTTAAGAGAAATAATGAAATCAGAGGGAAACTTGTCTGGATTCAAATCTGGATGGGGAAAGTATTAGGGTACAGATACAACTCTGACAAGAGCTCCATAAAGATCTCTTCCCCACATATGTAATGTTGAGGCATCAACAAAGAGAAAGATACTTTCCAAAATTTTTTACCCCTTATCCCTTTACCTGCCTGTAACAATGAGAAGTGGTATACTAGTAGGAGAACTTTGGAAACAAAAACTAGATTGGGTTGACTCCGTTCATGAAAACTTATGGAAGGTAATGCCAAGAGACCTTACAGAGTTACATACCCTAGAAGAGTCTTAGATGAAAGGAGGCCCACAAAATTGTTTTTATTTGTGATGCCTCAAGATCTGCCTATGGATTTTCAGCATATGCTGTACACTGAGGATAGTCTTCACTACTGTTTGCAAAAGTGAAAGTGGCACTTCTGCAAAGAAAAACTCTCCCCACCTTAGAGCTCCTGTTGAAATGTTTCACTTCTTTGAAGGAAGGCTTAAAAGAAGTGTATGTGTTTACTGATGCTCTAGTGGTCCTGTCTTGGATTCTAACTGAATCTATTACCAACAAGAATCTATTAGCTCACAACAGACTGAAAGATATTACTCAAATGGCTGCGAAAATAAAATCAGAGTTCAACTTGGAATTGAGCTTCAAGTCTGATCTTACTGTTGACAATCCTGCTGATTATATCACTAGAGGACTAGGTTTAACAAATTTAAAGAAAGACTCCAGCATTGGTACATCGGCCTTGAGCGGATAACCAAAGATGAAGTACACTGGACAAACTATGACCTTGAGTGTCTGTCTGAAGACCAAAAAAAAAAAAAAATAAAGGTGTACTTTTTGCTGTGAATTTGTTTACAAGGAATGAGCCTGAATCTTCAACTGTAGTCCCAATGGTATGTAATTCCAGCCTAAACAACTTGATCAGTGTGACTTCTTGTGTGTTAAGGTTCATAAACAAACTATTGAAGAGAGACAAGGAACATCATTTACAAGCAAGGGTTCACTATGTTTAAAATAATGCAAAGGGAATCCTTTCAGCTTGAGTTGGAATACTTATTGGATCGTGCAGGTAAGAGTGAGCCAAACCTGATAAAGAGGTTGAATCTCTTTTTGGATCCCTCCTATATTATCTGGTCTGAAACCTTTCAAAATATACATATGAGGTTAGAAATCCCATTCTGTTAGGAAAAAAAAAAAAACACCCTGCTAACAAGCAATCAGTAAAACTTATTGTTTGAAATTCAGTGTATACTGAAGACATTTACTTGGTGCATTTTATTCCAGAAGTTGTGTACCACTGCGCTGTGGTTTCTGAGACAGGGGCATTGTTAGTCATGACTCACATTTTCTCTTATTTCTTCCTGTATCTGCCTGTTCCCCCTTAATTGTTAAGAGAATAATTGGTTACGTATTTTTCCCAAGCTCTATACAACCTTTCCTTATTTTACAACATGGTATCTCTTACCAAAAATAGATCAATACCCTGTCTGTCCACCACATACAAATTAATCATGTCCATATTGACCAAAGAATCTCTTCCAGTAACAAAGGGACACCTGTTCACCAAAACTGGATCAACTCTGTTGACCAAACCAAGTCATCAAAAGACAATGGACTAGAGAGAATGACGAAGATCCATGGCATCTTTTTACACTGCACTTTAAAATCCTGAAAAGAATATAATGGATCCGCTGTATCAAACAGAGAGATATTGTAGGAACTGAGGTAAAACCCTATCTTGAGCTAAATATGCTTGTCAATGCAAGCAGACATATCATGGAAAAAAACTGCAGTTAAAACTAAATATAACAACAAAGCACAAAAATCCATAACACAAACTAAATTAAGATAAGAGTGGAAATAAATAATAGAGGACAAGCTAAACGTTATAAAATAAACATGAAATAATCATCTCTCAGAAATTAAATCTGATATAAACAATTCTATTTATTCAGACCCTCTTACTGATAAAGATGAAATCAGTAGCGCAAAAGAGCCATATCATTCAATTAATGATCAACGTAAGTCGCATCGAAATGTCAGAAAGCAACTACCTTTCCAAAAACCCAAATGATCAATAAACATCCTGGCAAATATACAGGGTGTTTCAAAAGTTTATGTCATATTCTAAGAACTCTTATATCATAAACTACAAATGGTAGCATAATTGAACTAGTATCATTTAAAAGCTAAAAGTGTAAAGTTTTTTTCTGTTAATTTTAATTTAATTTTTGTCTCTTTACAGATCCAGTAATATCATTCACAAAACAAGAATGTGTCCTAGAATATGCTAAAACTGAATCATGAACACATGTTAAATGCAAATTTCGTACAATGTTTACCAAGCACGCACCGGATAGATGTTCCATTTTGAATTAGCATGCAAAGTTTAAGGAGGAGATGTTTGTGTGCTCACCAAAGAGAATGGGATGCCTCTCAGAAAAATCCCCAAAATGGAAAACATCAGGTACCTAACCTTTGGCTATCATCTGACATCAATCCAGAAAACAGTTATCAACGATTGTGAACAATCCCAATGATATGTCAGAAAACATCAGTACAGATGCAAAAGAGGTCCAAGTCTCATGCAGAAATGTTTGTTGAAGCTAGTCACATCTGAATTTTACCCATTAACAGATACTGGCCTCTCCATAACTTGTCCAGATCCAGGTTTTTGTCAACTGTCTTATGACAATAAAAGCAATGGGTAAACCAGCAGTCAGCACTTGGAGAAAACTCGCTTTGCTATTGTTAGAGATTCGGTGTATAGCGAAGATATTTACTTGGTGCATTTTATTCCAGAAGCTGTACTGTGGTTTCTGAGACAGTGGCCTTGCTAATCATTAGATATTTTTCTTTTATTTCTTCACCCTCTCTGCCTGTCCTCTCTTAATTATTAAGAGAACAATCAGTTAAATGTTTTCCCCAACCCACCTTTGCCTACTTTTAAAATATGGTATTACATATCCCCTACTAAAAACAGGTGAAAAAGATGATCCCCACCCCAACCATACATCAGTAAAACAAAACAACCTGCATTGTTTGCATGTAACGAATCTTTCTTTGAAAGAATTGGTATTTATCAAACTCTTCCACTATTGTAGGATGGAATACAAGGTAATGTTTAATGTGGGATGCACATGTGTACATATTGGCCAAGGACAAAACCTGCCCAATTCCCATGACCACTGTCATGCTGGCATCAGCATCCATGCTGCACAAAAAAGAAATTTAAGCAAAGGTTGATAAAAGCTAATCAACCAGATATTTATATAATAAGCAAAAATGATGATCTTCATATGTTTCATGATACATCTGGCAATACCAGATGACTAATGTACCATTTGAAATATTTGAAAAAGAAAATTCAAAGAAGTAGAGATTCAAAAGATATAGGTCATGAAAACCATTACTATAACAGTAGTGATAGGAGCACTCGCTCACTATATTCACCAATACTTTCCACATCTTACTAAGAACCTTGTCAGTATAATGTTGCAAAGTATTTTGTTGTGTAGATTGTAGTTTGTTTCTTGTGGTTAATGAACGTAATTTTAACTTATGTACAGATTTTAATCACATTGATCTGTAAATAATGCAAGCTCTCAAAAAAAACATGCAAAAATTAAAAAATGTTAATATTATGTTTGTGTAAGCGATGTAAATGTCTGTCTACCTTATAGTGTTCCATTAAAATATGATTTCCACCAGTGAGAAGTGCGACAAAAGAAACCGTTAGCATAGTGTTAATCCTCAACGAACCAATTGCATCTGCAATAAGATAATTCTCCGCACTGTTACCATTTGTTAATCCTTATAATCATAAACTTGAACATGAAATTAAATCTGTATCAGAGATGTGTGAAACGTACCAAATTCAAAAGAACCTCAGAGCCATTGTCAGTCTTCCTCTGGAAATTGAATTTAAGGAAACCAGTTTTGGATCTGAAAATATGGGGCAAAAGTTACTTTCTTGTGTTTTTGGAACTGGCAACTTGTTTTTGTGCAGTGAGGGTGATTCAAATTGAAATGGCTTTCACTGTTATTGGAGGGTTCTTCGGTTGGATAACCATTTCTGGTGCTCCAAAAATACTATTTGACAATGCGTGCGAATTTAACAACAGTGAAATGTGGGAGTTGGGTGAAGCCCTCATCATGACATTGATGACAACAGCAGCAGAAAGTCCTTGGAGCAATGGTGTATGCAAGAGATTCAATACTGTTATTTGTAACATTGGTTGGCCACCCAGACCAGTCCAGATTTGTGCTTTGATGTATGTGTGTGGTGATAAAAAGGAACTACTCAATCAACATTAATCCCCCTTTACTTTTCAGGCATGAATTACTCCCCTTCGTTTAGTTTTCTTTAAGTTATATTCAGCCATTTTATACTGAAACTCTCTCTCTTGTAGATTTTAGTTGAATAAAGCCTTTTTCAAGCTAAATATCTTGACTTCTATTACGATACTTTGACTTCTTCTATTACAATTTATTCAACTAAAATTTGAATGGAAAAATACCTGAAGCCAGAACGACTGGATTTACAGATGGCCAAAATTGATGCTGCAGACGCATGGTAACACTGGAAAAGATCTTTCCAGATATTTCTTGATACAGTTAACAGATCTCAACAACTGACTCAACTAACAGATGAAGAAATTGAATCTACTCATTAATCTTGTCTCTTCGACTATTTTTAAATACATCTCACACATTGATGACTACAATTCAATCCTGAACATTCTTGAAGTGTTCGCACAGCCTAAAAATAGCATCTTCTACAGACACTTATTAGCAAATTGTCATCAACAACCTGATGAAAATGTGGATCAATACTAGTAAATTCTAAATAAATTTGCAAAGGATTGCAATTTCCAGTCTGTTACAGCAATACAAGCAAGAGATGAGTACATCCGAGATGAATTAGGATTTCGCCCAACCATATTAGACAGAGGCTTCTGGAAAATAAGACACTGAACCTACATACAGTTTATGATCAGGGTCTTATGCTCAAAATGGCTCAAAAACAATTAGCGTCTTACACCCAACCGGACTCCTTCTGACATTACTGTTCGGACTGAAGAAACTGATGTTGTTTAGTGCCACCAGGTGGTGTCTTCTATAAAATGCTGGCAGCCATATAGAAAATGTTTCATTTGTTCAGTTTTCAATATTCAGACGAACAGGAGGATTACCTTATTGCAGATGCAATTGATTCATTGAGGATTAACATCAACAATGGAATAAATGCCAGAACCAGAAGGGGTTTACCTTTTGCAGAGTAAAAGCTATCATAATAAACCATCTCTAGACTCAGGTTTCTGGTTGGGATCTGGTGGGATGCATGTGCAGTGTGTATGTACATTGACAAGCATCAAAATGAATAAGACTAATAACAGTTGAGAAGTCTCCAACTATAGACCTATAACTTGTCTGCCACTTAATAGACTCTTGATACCCACTAGTAGAAGGAGAGGCATTAGCAGTAGCGGATACTCTTAAAAAAGCCCACTATTTTGGGTTTGGTTGCGACATAGCAGTCAACCATAAACCTTTGCGGAAGCTTTTTGGGGTAATTGCTTGAGAATATCCCAATGCCTGACTGCATAGTCTAATGGAGAAGACTTTATGTTATAAGTTCAAAATATTGTATATGCCAGGGGCAAAGCACTATGCACTAGATGTTGTTTCCTGTAAACCAACTGGGGACCCAGAACCTGTGGTGCTGATCAATGATGTGTCAGTATCCCAGAAAGTTAATGACACTCATACTATGAATCTGCCATTCATTATATATAAGTATAGATCTTCTGGACGCTATAATTTTTTGTTCATCATCTGTAATGTTAATATAATTCTTGACAAAATTTAGGCTATTTAGTAATAGGTCTTCAGAAATGGTGTGATAGAAGTCAATAATGGCAAATTGAATGAATGTTGTATTCTTTTTATTGGTGATATTTTGGAACCATTCAAAAGTGTCCAAGGGATCTTTCCAAAGATTAACAGAATAGTTTTCTTGTATAGTCAATATTATTTTTTAAGTATGTTTTTCAAAATTAAACGAAATTCAGATTTGGAAGGATTTATTAAGTGGGATTGTAGATTATTGAAAAAATTAGGTTTATGGTCTTTGAATATATATATATATATATATATATATATATATATATATTATCAAGTGTTTTTATATGAAGACTTTTGTGGTTTATTTGACTTTTTTTTGTATATGTTTATGTTGTATGGCTATTCGCTTTGTAAATGAAACCAGTAGCATATATTCACGCACAACTGAATACACCTAGATCATATCTAGTCATTACACAAAAAGTTTGATACATTAAATGAAATCAACCACATCTAAAACCATTCCAGCACTCACATAAAAATAAATATTATACCATACTGAATGTTGAACCAAACAATACAAGCATACAACAATCGCAACAAACCAAGACTCAAACAAACAACCAGAACTCGAAGTGGAACACCCACTCCGAATACAAATAATAATAATACTAAAAAAAAAAAAGTTACACAGCCAAATAACACACTAATTATCTACCCTTGTTCTGTTAATGCTCTTCAATAAATACTAAAGAATTAATTTTGTTAGGTTCATATTTGGTTGTTCAAGGCTCTTGTTATTCAATCTTCCTAATCAACGTCTGTCCTAGTGACATACCAAGAAAGATCAATATAAAAGTTACAAGAAACGAACTGACAGTAGGAACTGCTTATATCAGAGAATAAGTGAGACTCAGGAACAGTGAACCCCCTCCTCCCTACACACAGAGACACCAATATCTATCCTAATCAGATAGAAACATGCTACATGTGAAGGTGAAGAATAGATATTAGCCCATCAGGAAGAGAAAGAGAGCAGGATAACAGGGCCAGACATAGAACTGCTAGAGGAGTAGGGTTATTATAAACAAACAAGATTCAGAGATAGGGACATAGAATGTTAGAATTGCAGAAAAAGAGGACACACATGAAGACAGTGTACATGACAACACTGGAAATGGACCAAACCAGCTCTATAGAAGCCCAGGAATGAGTTAATGATGCATATAGTTTTGTAGGTATCTAAATAAGAAATCATGTTTTTATTGGTCGACATAACTTGAGCTAGTAAGCACTCTGATCTAGCTTAGTAGTTAGTCAGAGCTTCAGAAAAGGGGAGTAAAGGACATGTTATTCACAAGTCTACCAAGTCAATCAGGATGGCAGCTAGAGGCCAGACACGAAGGAGAAAAGACTCACTCCATTTCAGTTATTTTCAGTCAAAGGACCAAAAGGTAGAAGCCATCTCTAACATAGAACACAACCTTTTTCAGAAAGTACTTTTTATTCAATGTTTTTACATTTGTGTTAATTAAATGATAAACATCACATTGTGAACTCTTATTTTAGTACCTCAACAAATTCACCAGGTGACTCTAGGTGGTGGTATTATCATTAACATTTATTAAAAAAAAAAAAAAAAAAAAAAAAAAAAAAATCGAGGACACCGTCAAGATATGAGAAATACATAATTAGTGGGTCAGAAGTTCATTATTGAAATGTTATGCGAGTTTTAGTGGTCCAACTAAATTGATCATTTGGCATGGGCTATAATTGAAGGTATCAGTATAAAAAAATAAATCTAACATTATTACATAAAAAGAAAATCACATTTCATCGATCAGATTTCCCCCCCCCCCGAAAGCCTATAACTGTTCAGTTTCATGTCTGAAACAAAGAAAGCTATTTCTAAATAATTAATAGATTTATTTTTAATCCAACATTTTCATTACATCAAAAGGTTCTTTTTAGTGGATATTCATATTTGAAATAGACACTTAATTTTTTATTTTAAACAGTGTGTATTATAGCCATCGACCTGTGCACTTGTGTAATGTTAACAAAATGTGTTCTCCGGCAAGGTTCAACTCCATGTTCTCCTTTGTAGGAGAAACTACCATTTGATCTGGTATGCCTTAGACCACTCAGCCACTGAGAATGAACCACTTAGCAAAGGCCTATTTTTCCCTTTAAGGAAAGCACATTTCCTCAGTCAAATTTTTCCTCAAATCCCATAACTGCTCAGTTTTGTATCTAAAATATATGGAGTGTCTATTTCAAACACGGGTAACCATCAAAAAATAATGTTTGAAGTAATAATATGTATGTATTTACGGTGGACTTTTTCTGTCATCTTCAATATAAGAGGAGCCCAAGAATTCAGCTCAGAAAAAATAAAAAATATGAAAAAAAGAGGAAGAAATAATGTGTGGAGGAAGATTTCAAAAAGTTAATTTTTCTGTGGATTTTATAAGCATAATCAAATTGATATCATCTCTTACCAAACATCAAATTATATCAGTTGTACAGACCAGAAACCTCCATTAAAAAATAAAATTATTTACACCTAAGATAATATGAAAGCAGTAGATGTGTGTGTATATGTGTGTTCATAATAGACATAAAAGACTATCTCCCTTTGAAAACCATGGACTTTCTTCATATTTCTCAAGGTGAATACTATACATACATTACAGTTTATTTATATGCAACCATTATGGTTTATATGACAAAAAAATATACATTTCTGTACTGTAACCAATTCAGGACATTGTACTTAATCATTTGCTTTCCTTATTGAAAATATCAAATCTGCTGGAGTTAATTTTTGTACTGCAGCTAACTGACTTCTTCAAGACTGTATTTGTCCTTCAGCACCATTAATGTCTCTCTGTAGGCACTGCAAGAAAAAAAAATATCTTTGTCATTAATGAGAGATACCCAGTGGCAGAGAGATTATACTATTTGGGGATTTATCTCACTCAATGGTTCATAAACTTTTTTTTTTTTTACACTTTCTAAGTGTCCCTGTTTTTTTGAGAACACAAAAATATTTTGACATACTTTGTACATATATGTCTATATTTCTGAGATGAGGTATTATGTACACTATTTACATTATTCAGACTATTGTCCTCATCTTGAGGACATATGGCACAGTGGATAAAGGCGTTAGATCCAGTGACAGGACCCAAAGAGTGTGAGTTCAATACCTGGTTAAGGAGGTGGAGAACTTGGAGAGGGAATTAAGCAGGAAATAACTGAAAACTGACATCCATTAGACATGGCACGTGGAACTAGAACAGTCTACCCCAGTGAGCAAAATAAAGAGTTCAGTTCGACATTCTAACCATCTGAAGAAGGCCAGAGCGCACAACAGCCAAAACATTGTAATAAATATGGCGACAAAGATGAGGACAATAGTCCGAATAATGTAAATAGTGTACTTTGTACATAAATCCCAGCTGTGGCTGGCACATGAGCTTCATTACAAATTTCTATTTATGTTCCAAAATTTTAAAAACTACAATCTCATGCTTTCACAGCAGAAGGTTTAGAAAACATTGATCTGACATAGCAAGTCATTCAAGAAACAAAAAAAAAAGAATAAAAAAAATATAAAAAATATATAAAAATTTTATTATTTGTAAAAAATGTTAAAAGATCCACATATAATTATTTAGGCTGTTTTTTTTGTTTTGTTTTTTTTATATACCCATTTTGAGAAAAGTATATTATTCAAAAGGGATAGACAGTTTAATGTGTTAAATTTTGTGCATTCTTTATGGCCTTTTAGGTTCAAGTGGCAAACCACCAAAATTGTTTGAAGTGCTTCAGATTTATTTTTTTCAAATATTTGGAGAGGGTTTTTGTGCATATATATATATATATATATATATATATATATATATATATTGGCCAATGAGAAACAAGTTTGCTGGCCAATGTCAAATTTTGGCTGAAGAAGATATCATGTCACTTTTTCAATAAAAAGGACTGCTATCAGCAATCTGGGGATACAAGCAAAGGAGAAGATACCTATCAGCGGCAATAACCTCCTTTCAGTTTTGAGGCAGGAGTTAAAAAGAAAAACTGGGAGCATGTGTACTTTAAATCTGAAGATTTCTTTTTACATTGGGCAGAGATCAGAACAGGATGCTAAAAGTAGCACTCTGCACATGGCTTAGACCAGTGTTTTTCAAACTTTTTTTTTTTTTTTTAACTGTGACCCATATTTTGCATTGCAACCCATTATATCTACATGTAATGAATCAAAGACCAACACTAGGTTCATTTATTTAGCATCGACAGTTTATATGTATACTTCTTATGATCCGTACACATTGTAATTGCATGTATCATTTTGTATTATCTATTTGTATAAATATAAAATTATTACTTTTAGAAAAACAAATTTAAAGGAAATTTTGACACAAAGTTAAAGTAAATAATATTTAAAAAAAAAAAAAAAAAAGTCATGTAATAAGATGGATGTGCTCAATGCCACACACATATCAGGTACAGTGTTGAGCCTGTTTCTGCCCTTCATCTTATATGGAGTTAATGTCGAAAATCCAAGGTCACACAAGACAGAACAGATATATATATATATATATATATATATATATATATATATATATATATATATATATATATATATCTGGCCTAGACTATACACATAACTCACTCTCTAATTCATCCACAGGGTAAATTCAAATTTTTCTTTACTGTGACCCATAAGAACATTCCTGGAATTCACATTTTCTTTTCAGGAATTATCCTCAAAACTAAAATAAATTCTTGATAGAACAATGATCTGAGAATGTCTTCCATATTTTTTTGCAGGCTCTTAGGTATTTACCAAGGAGAGACATGCTTTTCTCACATTGATTGCAGTAAAAGTGTTTGGCAGCTAGCAGGTATACTAGCTTTTTCCAGCAGGTTGAATTACCTGCTAGAGAACCTATGCCTATATTTCTCCAAAGGAGTTGAAAATTTTTTATTGGATCTATTCAGTGGAATGCCTTACTTACTGCTTTTGGACAGAGATTTGTTCTGCAATTAGATGGTTAACAAAATTTTTAAAATGATGATTCTACAGTATATGAGTTTCAACAATCACCATCTTTTATTGAAAAAGATATTTTTTCAACTTACCTGCCATCTCTTAACACCTTAAACTTTCCTGGAACACTGAGATCAATGACAGTTGAACCTTGACGTGAACAAGCACAGCTTTCAATTGTACCACCATCACAGATAAGGTCCAATTTGGGCCACAAATTCTCAAACTCCTATTAAATAAAACTAGCATATTTTAGCAATTCAGAAAATATAAAGTTTTTTTTGAATAGCATTTATAACAAAAAAAACATTAAAAAATATTGTTACAGAATGCAAAGACCAATGCTACAATGGTCAGTAATTGGCTGGAGTGCAGTGTGGGCGGAGTATTCTGTCAGTGATGGATTGCCTTTATCTGGGTTTTGAATACAATTCCAAAACAGTGCAAATTTAACAGAGGGTTTCAAGGATTCTGAAGCGTCAATATACCTCCCACACCCAAGTTTGTGATCAGCTAATAAAACCAGCAAAGGGATGCTGAGCCAACATACAAGCCTCTTAGAAGCCAAACTGTCACTCTTAATAAAGCAAATACCAAAAATAAATGTCTCTTAATGTAGTAGCATGGGGATCCAGAGATGACACAGAACAACAATATTATAGCTAATTCAGAATTGAATATAAAGCCACATAATACTGTGAAAAGCTAAGATGAAGAGAGTAAATAAAGGACATAAAATAAAGTGTGCATATATATATATATATATATATATATATATATATATATATATATATATATATATATATACATACATACATACATACACACACACACAGCAGTCTGATAAGAAAGGCAAAGGAAGCCGTTTTATGATCAGATAAAAAAAAAAATGTCTTTATCACTTCCTGCAAACACTAATTTTTAAGGAATATATTCTAGCTTTGATGGATCTATGTTAAACAAAAAAAAAAAAAGAAAAAAAGTGTTAACTAACCTGAATGGACAGAGTACTTTGTTGGTCACTAACATTGGCACTGGTCAGGGCCAAAGGTCCACCAATTGCTTTTGCTAACATTCGAACAAACTTATGATCAGGAATCCTGATTCCTACTAATTTTGTGTCTGGATTCAATCTTGGATTCAGCAAAGATGTCCGCTCAAAGACTAATGTCACAGGACCGGGCAGCAGATCACATAACAGATTTATTGGTACTGTTAAAACACCCCACCTGAAATTAGATTTAAACCCAAATTTTTATTTAAAAAAAAAAAAAAAAAAAAAAAAAAATTCCTAAACCTTCGACTCATGTATTTTTAAAGGAGAAATAAAAAATACTTTTAAAATGTAGTAATAATATAAATTTGTGTCAAGAATATAATCATAATTAACAAAAGCAAGAAGCTTAACATGAATTTTAATTCCTTGTTAAAATAAAAAATAAAAATATAAGATGCTGATAAAGTAATTTTCATAATGTTGACCTCTTTCCTATTTTGCCAAATGTCATGTGTTTCAGAAATTGATCTCAATGAATATCTTAACAAGCTAAGCAAAATATTTCAACTCAACAACTGGATCTTTGGATTTTATTGAATATGAGTTTACAGTGTCAATCAAAATCACTAATTTTTCCTTTACTCATTGGACAATTTTGTTAGTATTGGAGAGTTATTAAGAGGTTTTTGGAGATGGAATAATGCCAATTTAAATATAATTTATAAAGACATGGCAAAATGCCCATAGCTTTGTTCAAATAATCTGCCCTGACACACAAGTGGAAGTGGACACCATTTCATTTTATTCTCAATTTCTCTGCTTATTGAGTCTATGTGTTTTGTCCTTCAGGACTTAGGTGAATATGACTCCACAACTTTCTTTTCTCATTATGTATCCCAAAAATTTCAAATGTCTCTTTCTGATTTTATGCATAATTGTCCTTTCCATTTCCATTAAAACTTCCTCATTGCTCACACGCATTGTCCATGGTCTTCCCAGCATCCTATAACACTGTTGCCTAGAGTCTCCTCTTTACCTGTGAGGAAATTGCCCAGTATTCACTGCCAAATATGGATTGGGGGGATTGATATTACATAGTTGATTGGAAGTTTAATTGAAAGAAAATGGGCTATGGACAAAAAAAGAAATAAAAAAAACAATCCAACATATAAACTACACATCTACACTTATAAAGACTTGGGGATTAGTGGGTAAAATGATTTTACCAAAAGCAAATTCTTAACATGAGGTAAGCCAATCAGAGATTGTTAACCATTTAATAAAATTAAGTTGTTTACTGATGCAAGGAATGGCTTGTTAATTTTAACACCTCCAAAATGAAACTGTATTTTTTTAATTGTCTGAGAGACCTCTCTTGATCTTGCACCTTCTTGGACTAATGTTTTCTGTTGACATGAAGTGGAAAGATTATATTGAATGAGTTGCTAGGTCTGCTACTAAGAAAGTCTGTTCACTGTGTCGTGCTAAAGAATTTCACTTGCCAGAATCTATAATACACATTTATAAGTTTATCATCTGTCCATGCATTGAATATTACTGCCATATCTGGTCTGGTCCTGCTATATATTTACAGATTCTTGATAAAATGTAAAGAATAATTTGCAATGTCATTTGTCCTGACCTAGCATCTGTTTCAGAGTTTCCTACCACTGTAGTTTGGCTTCCCTGCATCTTTTCTACAAATATTTTCATGGTAATTGTTCCGATCAACTTTCCTCTTTGCTACCTCAACTTTATGAATTTATGTGCAGTACTAGATTGTCAGCCAGATCTCATCATTTTACAGTGGAAATTGCTAGATATAATCATAAGTTTCATGCTAACAGTTTCTTCTCTCTCATTTCTTGCTTGTGGAACTCTCTTCTATGTTCTTGCTTCCTGGTCATCTTTGATCTTCAAAAATTTAAATGCAATGTCAATTGTTATTTTCTATCTTAATTTATTTATTATTGATCTCTCTTCTTAATGTTTTTCTTTCCTAATATTATGCAGTAAACACTTGCATCTTAGTCGCTTTTTGCCTTGTTTGGGGTAACAGCTATGTCTTTACCTCAGTGGCCCATTGGATAAAGGTGTTGGTTAGATCCAGTGACAAGACCTAAAGAGTTGTGAGATCAATACCAGGTCACAGCAGTGGTGAACCAAAAACTTCGAGAGTTGATTTAAAGGAAAATAACTGAGATATCTGGAAGCGGCATAGCACATGGAACTAGAACAATCTACCCCGGTGGATGAAATAATGGGATTGGTTCAAAATTCCAACCACCTGTAGAAGGCTGGAGCGTACAGCAGCCGAAATGTTGTGAATATCTCAAGGAAGATGAGATAACAGTTCAAATAATGTAAATATTGCAAGTAATCATAATACCTCATCTCAGAGATATAGACAAATAATGTCCATATCTTTGTTGTTGTTAACACGTTTCAGCCATCATGCCCTCCAGCTTTTATCAGGTATCGTTCTGAGTAACTTACAGGAATTTCTAAACCGAACCCTTTATTTAATCTATAGTGGTAGACTGTTCTCGGTCCCATGACTAAGAATATCTCATCTAGTTCTTATATTTTTAGTACTGCTCAGATATTGCTAGCCTGTTTGACCACCAAGTCCAAGTACGCACTGCCCAGGCAAGGAATTGAACTCGCAATTATTGTCACCAAATTCACAAACTAATGTTTTAATCCACTAGGATATTGTCCTCTAGGAAAACTTGGAGGACACAATGACTAAAATTCTATGATGACAACAACAAAGATGGAGACAAAAGTCCAAATGTAAGCAGTGTAAATAAGGGTGTCCTTGTTAACCAATGACTATGAAAGACACAAGAGTGTGGTTTATGCTGTACAATGCATTGACTGATGGGTTGAGCAGCATCAGCAGTAAGCTTATATTTCATCTTATCTGATGTAAATGCTCCCCTTCATTAGATGGGTTAATATCCATATCTACAAGTCCGTTCTTGCATTGCATGTTGATGTCTACAATTTTTACATACTACTGATATCTGGTTAGAATTACCATGTTCCTCTTGCTATGTTTGCTTGCCTAGTGTTTACCGCACTCATGATCAAGGACCCTCATCTTTCAGGTACCAACAATTATTTCATGGTCAAGTAGTACTTAGGGTTTTTCAATATTGTTATAGTTACACTACCACTTTTCCTATTTTGTCACCATCCAGCTGAGGACATTTTTACAAGCAGAGGAGGCAAAAACCATCCAGCATATTTACTAATTTTTTTAAAAGGATTTTTCTATAATAATGTTCACCCTGTACAAAGCCAAAGAGCCACTCTAGGTAGAGGGTAACAGAGTAAGAGATACAGTTTATGAAGATATATGGTTAACTCTAGACTTGAACAATTAAGATTATAGTGATCAGGAAAGCATCCTTTGTGGAGCCAGTTCCACAAAACAGCAGTTCATGGGAAGAAGCTGCACAAGTGGCATGGCAGGTTCAAGTCGTGAAGGTCACATGTTTGCCGTAAGTAGGCTATTGTTTCATTCATATTAAATGACTGGATATTTCCCCTGCATGCATAAATGCCAAAGAATCTTTTGAAAAGGTTAATAACTAGTAAATAAATAGAAAAAAATCCACTCACTTTTGGACATCAGTTACATCAGCAATGCTGATCGCAATTGGTTTTAACGGGTTTCTTTTTTTGATTTTGTAAATTCTACCAACAGCCTGGTCATTCTGGGCAAAACCTGCAATGCCATAGATTGTATCTGTGGGCACAGCAATTACCCCACCAGCCAAGAGTTTCTTGGCAGCAATTTCTGTCTGGACAGAGAGAGCTACAAGGAAGAGGAAAAAAATAATAATAATAATTTATAAAAACCTTAAGAAAAAAAGAAAAAGATTTGTCAATAAATTATCATTTACACTATTTTTCATCCAAAACAAGTCACAAGTGCCACTCAAGGTAGAGGGTTAATGAATGGAGTTTTATAGATGTAAGAATTGTAGATTATGTAGATATGTAGGATAGATAATGGATGACCCTGTTAAAAGGTTAAGGTTGTATTAGTCAAGTTGACATCTGCTTAATAGTCTATTTCACAAAACAGCAGCTCTTGGGGAAAAAGCTGTCCAAATTCTGAACATTCCTATGCAAAACAAACTGGTTTCTCATCACTTCTTCTATATACTGCATCTCTTCAGGGTATGGGTGATCATGACTCTCCAAAACTTTGAGGAAGAGGAAGGTAGTAGCATGAGGCATACATGATCCTATCATCAGTTACCAACAGTAGGATAATGATGTTCAAACTCCTTTTGATATTTTCCAGCTCTCTAGTTAGTCAGAAAATATATTCTTACCTCTGATCAAGGCTTTGGGAGCCGGATTTGAAAACAGAGAAAAAAAAGTTGGGATGAGAATTGCAAAAGAGGCTAGAATGTGAACTTGCAAAATATTGTAGTCGTGGTTCTTAAATTAAATTCTAATATAGGACTTATTTACATTAATTATACTTCTAATTTTTTAAAACAAGTTTTATTGAACAAAAAAGACTGACAGTGTGTGGTTACCTGCATTTACTTAACTAAAAAAAAACAAACAAAACAACCCGATGCTAGGGGACACTTCTTAAGCCTATAGTGAGATTCTCTGTCAATGACATCCTCTCTTTTCTATTTTTCTCTTAGACAATGAAACGCAGTTCGCATGTGCTAAAAATGTGTCTCCCACCACCAAGGAAAGCTTCTTTCACTTTACTTTCAATTACTTTTCTCTCAGACTTCTACACAAAAAAAATATTCTCTAGTTTAAATTTTTTCTTCTTTCACATTCACTGTCAGTGTTTTTGTCACACACAACAATCTTCTGTTATTGTCTATGAATAACTTTTTTGTTAACACATACATTGTCATTTGTTTGTATATAGTTTTGTTGATACTTATCATTTATTACCTGGACTCACATTCAAGTTGGCAATAATTGTTGTGGGAAAAATATAACATGTGTTTTCTACCTAAACACAACCAGAATTCCCACAACAACAGTCTTTTCAATTTTTTGTGAAGTTTTACCAACTTCTGACTTAGTTGTTTTATTTAGTACAATTGGTAAACTTTCCAAATTTTTTTTTAATCCGTGTACTTTCAACTGTCACTGCAGCCGTTATCAAGAATGTTTGTCTGGCCACTGGAAGGTGACCTGCTAGGCAGCCATAGCTGTGGTACCACAATGTAGTGAGACATGACGTGAACACTGTTGACATTAACACAGAGTCCTGGGAAAGCCTGGCAGCTATATGATCCGAATGGAGAGGAACCCTGATCAAACATCTCATGTTAGGGGAGAAGAAGCTGACAGAAAGGTGGGCTTGCAGAAAGCAAATTGACGGCTCCAACAGACCAGAGACAGAACAGAAATGCAACCTAAGCAACAGAAATTGTCACTCTCGCATCAGCCCCTACAGTCACAGACGTCGATGCTCCAGCCAAGCAGACAACTAGGATGCTACCCATGGTCAACCCTGACTGACGAAGGCCTACACATATTTACACTATTTTTGATAATAATAACTTTAAATAACATACTTTTTTTTTCATATTTTCTTTTTTGATGTTTGGGAAACAAAGTAAACATCGATTGTACATTAATCTAGGTACCTCCATGAGATCACTAAAAAAGGGCATAGCATGATGAAAAAGACACCAAACTTGGTGAAAACAAAATTTTATCATCTAAATGTTTATGTTATTATTAAGAGGAAAGATCAAAGTATTTTTGGGGAATTTTTTTACAATTTTTTAATCATTCCTAGCACGTCCGAAATTTTCGTTAAAAATCTTGTTTTTTTTTGAGTCAGCAAAATTGAGATAATCAATCATGGAAACCATTTTTTCCATTTTATAAAAAAAAAAAAAATGAAAATCTCAGTTTGAAATTCTTTTAAAAATCAATTATCAATTTTTCAAAACTTATTTTAAGAAAATCAGAAATTTGTAAACATTCTGAAAGCAAAGGAAATGTTTGTCGCATATTAATTCCACAACACAGAGAACAAATCACTGTAAGTTCAGACTCAAATATCGGGGGCAGAAAGAAATACCGAAAACTCTATTCGCAGGTTCTATCTCACAAATCCCAATGCATGTAACCAGTCAGAAATATAATTCACTCTCCGACGAACGCAGTAGCCAAAATACACCAACTCCTTTTATCAGCCGAGCATTTTTTCCATTAGTCGATGACTGGGAGAGGATGCCCAATTTTTGCATATCAAAATACTTGTATAGCGACTCCTGCGACAGACTTGTTTTTTTTTTTCAAATTAAATATTTCGTCTTCAGCATGTCATGCAGAATATGTGCCCTCTTTTTTGGTAAGTAATTCTCTTTTTCGCCACATTTTCCGTCGTAAGATACACGTGACGCGCTGTCGCTTGGTTTGACGCGGTAAGTCGCAGTTTTCTTCACTATAAAATTATAATGTTTATTTAAAATATTTTGAACCAAGCTTAACTTAGCTTCTGCACCAAAAGGATGTAGTCTGAAAATAAAACAAAGCCGGTCATAACCTTTTGCGTCACCTGACAGGTGATGAATGATGTATTGACAGATTACGTGAGGATAATTTGTTCTACAGAAGGAGAGAAGTGAAATTAAATTTAAGTGAACAAATTATTTACCTTGTTATGTTTAAGGAAAACTTTCAGCGCTCTAATTTTTCTTTTTTTTTTTGTACTTAGCTTTCACCTTTACATTTACAATGTTTTATGGAAAATATATTATAAAGAAATTAAAATAAGACTGTTAAGAGTGAGATTAAATTTCATAAGAAAGGTATCTAATTAATTTATAGGTACCTTTCTTATGAAATTTTATCAGAAGTGTACATAAAATACTATAATTTTATGTACATTTACTACATTTTACTGTGTTATTTGTATTTCCATTCATTTTATTATTAATTTTGATATTTCATTTATGGAAAAATGTCATACTGAGATTAATATAAAAATAAGATCATATAAATTTCATAAGATGATACTGATACTTGTAGGTACTCTTCTCAGTTGAAATTGAAAAATCAAATTAACTTCACACGTGTTTCGCAAAAGTAAAGGCCTTAACAGTGGAGAACAATGCTTAACTCAAATAACGCAACTTAATTGTATTCTGGTTGGTCTTCCGTACTTTATAATTACAGCCCGATTATAGACACAAAATTACATTTCTTAATTACTGCGGGGTCTTCCGATTAGTTAAAACTATACAATTTACAATGTGGTAAAAAAAGATCTCATAAGGACATTTACGAAAGTGGATGCGGCTTTTAACTAATTTTATAATATTTTAAAACCTTAAATATCTATTATAATTAAATAACAAATAAAATAATTGTATTAAAAATTCATCTTTCATCGAAAAAATCTTTTGCTTTTAGATAATATTGTCCAATTTGCATAAAAACATCTAAAAGCATTTGAAATTAAATAATATCTTTGTTTTATTGAGTTTTCTTTTGTATGTTACAATTCAAAGCTGATTTTCAGGTGTGTGTGGGGGGGGTCCAATTTAGAAAATAAACATGATTTGCATTCCTCAAAGCCTTGTGCTTTAAACTATTGTAATCACTAAATTGTATTCGATCGAATTTCTAGTTTTCATAAAATTAGTTTGTAATAACTAAAAAAAAAAAAATTTCTGCCATGAGTTTAATAAAAAAAAAACATTTATAATTTCGATCATCTGTGAATAGTTCCTGAAAGTTTCATTAACATCCGACAATTATTTTTATTTTTGCAAGATTTTCCAAATTAATGTGTCATACAAAAAAAAATGTGCTAAAAATTGTATGTTATTTTACTAGTTCCAGTGATACAAAAAGCAACAAGGTTTTTTAAATCACAATTCAGAATGTTCTAAAAAGAAAGAAAATCTTTTAAAAAATAATTTTAAAAAATAACTTTGGTCTTTCCTCTTAATAATAACAAAGATTTTTAGACGATAAAATTTTGTTTTCGTCAAGTTTGGTGTCTTTTTCATCATGCTATCCTTTTTTTTTTTTTTAGCATTTTCATGGAGTTACCTACATTTTTCTAAAAAATCTTTTTACAAGCGCAAGAAATACTTCGCCAGTTTGTTTTTTAACGGTAAAATTATTGAAGATTAATTTCCTCAAACGAAGGAAATGACATAATTTGCGTTTTTTTTATTTTTTATTATTCTGTTTTAAATATCACGATCAAGAAATTTGATCTACTGCCTACCCTAATTATTCATTTATAATTTATGTAACAAAAAACGTGACACTTCTTACACGTGTACGGTACAGTTGTTTTATTGAATTTTAATTGCACTTTAGTTTAACATTTTGTATTTTGTTTAAATATTAAATTGTTGATAATTATTATCGTCATGACGACTTGAAGTCACACAGCAAGTCAGTTATCATTTCTTATCTGCAACTCTGCAAATAAAACACAAGTAAATACAGTACACTAACGCTTAGTCTCCTCCAAACGGCAAACCTCACTTGTACTAACTTACGAAATTGCTACAGGTCTTCCAGGCTTTATAATTAAAAAGTACACGAGATATCAAAACATCGGGCGGCGAAACATATCCCCCCTCTAAAAAACGATTTCTCCAAAGTTTCTATTCAGCAAATAATTCATTCATTTAAGTAGTGAAAATTTCGTTTTTTTAATCAGAGCACTTTTTTTGTTTGGTTGTTTATTATCAGATAACAGCTCAAGTTCCAGGATGCAATCCTTCTGGAGGAGGCTGGAATCATTACGCGGCACCTGAGGAGCCCCACACCCTACCAAAAAAAAAAAAGTCTCACATTCGGTAGCGACGTAGTCGCACTGAAAAATCTTTTTATGGTTTCAATAACGTCTCTTTTTATAGTTTTTACAAATATTTGAAATATCGTTGAAAGAAAAAAATTCGTTTTTTTTACACTTACCTTCTTCGTTATTGACAGGAATGATTTTGCCCACTGTCGCCATGTGGCCTGATTTTAAAACTTTATGAAATGCTGATATACGGATGGCGAAAGACTGACACGCTTTCATTAATGTCTTTTCAATATAAGAAGTAACAGTGAAACTAGTTTGTCTATTTCAAAATTAAAATATCCATAAATAAAGAAATACAAAACAGATTGTTTGAATGCATGTTCAACGTCTATTAGAATGTAAGGAGTTTCATCAGCCGAATTGACTTCGTAGCGGTGTCACCACAAATATTCATCTCTCAATATTTGTGCCGGTTAATTTTCTGTGTGAGGGTAAGACGGGAGGGTTTCCCGACCGGTAAAGAGGAACGCCTCTCACCAACCCACTTTTGCCAGTCGCCAGCCTGGGCGCATCAGAGATCAACTGCTTTACCACTGGGCGAAGAAAATTCTGAGAGGAGGGAAGGGGGTAACCTCAACATCTCCGATGAAAAAGGAACCGGTTTATAATCCATTAATAATATTTTGCTTTTGCACCATGTATCAAAATTACAACAGTGACAGTGGTGACCATAGCGACATAAAATGCGCTAATGTATTGAATTTTCTTCTGTACTTTTCCTTGACACATTTAATGCTTACTCCGACGCACAATGAACAAAATGAGAATTAGGAATGGGTAGGATAAAATCTACATGCACGGACAAATACTTGCACATACGTGAAAACAGTGGCGTGCGTTGGGGTGGGGGTGGCCCCGGGCGGCACTCTTGAGGGCACTTCCGCTGGAGTACATTATTTTTGTTGCAACAAAGGCAGCGATAAGGAAGAAGAAACAACTTTTTGTTTTTATTTAGCAAATACACCTAAAATTAGCTATTAAAATTAAATAAGATAGTTTTTAATTTTAGTTTAAAATGTCTATATTTGGCTGCCGGTAGTGCTGATAATTCGGCCAAACTTGTGAAGAAAATTTTAGATAGGGTTCAAATGACACCAGCTTGTTTTAAAAAAATGTTTCCCAAAAGCGCTATCTGGCAGTGATGATGGACCCCCACTTAAACACGGTGATCAATTTGGGCTTGTAATGATCATCATCATCACACACATACATACCTACGCAAATTCAAATTATACAATAATAAGCATTTATTGGATAATAAATCAACACTACTGTGTAATGCACAATTTATAAATCGCAACTATGCGACAATTTTATAATCGCTATATTTTCATGTAGTCGATTTCGTGCACTTTTGGGAGAATCGGATCCCAGAAATTTTCGTGAGTCTCCCCAAAGCTCGCTCGCTGATTGGTCAATGCCAACCAATCAGATTGTCTACACGTGAAGAATAATTTTTCCCGCGCAGCTTTTCGGAGCCGAAGATCACCTATATAAGCAAAGAATATACAAGAAATACACATTTTATGTGTAATGATGTCTTTGGCTTATCCTCTTTTTCTTCACGTCAGTTTGGTTTCCTAATCTAAGTTAAATTAATGTGGTGAGTCCGCCACAAGCTGGTTATTAAATAGATCACGAATTACTCCCTCCTTCTTAGTGTTTGGTGAGTATGTAACGGACCGTGGGTTTACGTGTTGTTAAATTAGGAACGTGTGTAACTCCTGATAGAATATTAAAAGGTCCACTACAAGAATGTGGCGGACTCAAGTTGAGTCCAACCGAAGATGTAAAGAAAACTGTTGGGGATTACTGAATATGTATGTTAAAAATCAGAAGGAAAAATATTTGTGAAGGCGTGTTCAATAAAATTCAATCCTCAACAATATTCATTAATTTTGAACAGTTCATGTAAAAACAAAGTTTAAGAAAACAAAGGCAAATTGAATGCAAATACAATAATGGTTTATATACAATTAGAATATATACAAATGTGTTAAAAAAACTGGTAAATGTTTTGTGCTGATGTATTGTATTTGGTATGCTGATTTTTAGCACGTTGGAAACTTTTTGAATGTGTCAATAAGATTTTGTTCGAAAAATAAACAGTTGTTATTTTGTGCTATTGTTTTTTTTTTAGTAAAACCGAAGTTGCGTACCCTTAGTTGTGTTTGTATGAAATGTTTTGAGTTATTAATACTTGTTTCGTAGTGATGGAAAATGTCACTTTTGAAGTATAATAATTGAAGTTGTAAAAGTTTTTTGTTTGACAGAGAGAGAAAGATTATGCCAAATAGTTGTTGAGTCAGAGTTTGATTTTGCGTGGGAAGATCAAGATTTTGAATTGCGTGAATTTGTTTTGGCGTCTCTCTGGATGCTGGAGTCTGACTAACTAAGCAGTTGAGTTTTTTCTTTTTATATGTTTTTAGCTAGAAAAATAGGCTCAAGAAATTTGAGCGCCAAAGAGATTTTCACGTGCATTTTAGGCTGTTAACCAATGGGAAACTGATTTGTTGAAATTAGTGATCTGATTGGATAACAGGTGTGTGTGTGTGTAAAATGGATTGTTCTGTTAGTAGGGGTGAAGGATAACGTGGATGATTCCACAAAACAAAGAAGACCGATATGTATATACCACAAGTATATGTATTAAACAACAAAATTTACAATGGACAAAGACATCAACATTTATGTTTGTGCGTGAACGTAAAGAGTTAATATTTTGATGAATGTTCGTACGTACGTGTTGGGTGTGTAAAAAGAGAACGAGGCAAGAAATCGCAGAGTAATTATAGTGTAGGGAGAGCGTGCCCTAGTGAACAGTTAGGAAATTAAGGAGGAATTAACTCCGACAAGTACTTACCTGAAACCGAAATCTTTTCACACCTATGTGAGAAGTCCAAGACTTTGACGTCAATGCTTTCATTTTGAATTTTCATGTTTGTGAAGTGGTAGGGAAAAGAAAGTTCAAAAGATATAAAGGATGGGTGCGGAGATAGAATGCCATAAGATCAAAGACTACTTAAAAAAGATTCTTGGTTATTATTGAAACATACATTTTCATTCTTGTAGAGTCAACTTTTTTCAGATTAAAAACCGAAAAACCAAAGGAAATTTAACATCAATAAATGTAAGTGTATTTTTCTTTTCTTTTTATTAACTCTATTTTAAAGAAATTTAAAATGTGTTTTAAGAAAAAAATGAAAAATCAATTGCTGGCAATTTTTTATTTTAGTAATCTTTGTTTCATATTTAAATCTATATTTTAATGTAATGTGAAATTTTAAATTGTTTTCTTTGTGAAAGTAGATCTTTCTTTCAATTGTACTATAGGGACCGTTGGATTTTCTCGCCCATTTCGCTCGGTATTCGCTCAAATTTTGGAAAATAATTGATTGTTGGTCTTAATTGTATTTCTATTCCTGGAATAAAATTCTAATTTACTTTTTAAAGTGTATCTAACTTTAATTCAATGTATACGATAGCTTTTTGCCTTGTTTTTTTTTCATAATCTTCGTCCCGGCCGCTAACAGACCTCTGCACGCCACTGTATAAATTATTTCTTCCTCAGGGATTAACTGCTTGAAGCTCCGAGCCGTGCAATCGAAGTTGGATATTATTCACTAATATTGTATATGATAAAATATAGTTTTAAGGTATGCTATTGTAGAGCAGGCGGAAGTGAACAACATCAAATCAAAGGAGCAAATGACAAAAATTAAACACACCTCGCAAGGCCTACGCGCAGCCTTCCGGGTTTCAAACGTACTTCAAATTTTCAATTTAATAAAAATAAATAGCCAATAAAATCAGTTCCCGCCAGTAAATAAACACAGGCCTCTGGAGCCTACAACACAAGACCATAAAAAACAAACATTCATTCAACTCGGCAAGACTGACAGCATTAAAAAGACACGAGGCAACCTCGGCGTCTTGTCTTTCTCACCGAAAAAAACAGCGGACTTTGATCTTGTCTCCCAACTCCACATTCTCTCTTACTCACTGAAAGATTATTCATGTTCATTTCCTTACAAAGAGAATTTTCTAACTTTAATTTTTAGCATTTTGCTTCTATTTGATTGGGCGAAAAAGATTTCATTACATTTACTATGTAATAGTTTATGTCTATATTTCTGAGAGTATTATGTACACTATTTACAATATTCGGACTATTGTCCTTATCTTTGTTGCCATATTTATCACAACGTTTCGACCGTTGTACGCTCTGGACTTCTTCAAGTGGTTGGAATGTCGAACTGAACTTAAGGTAAGGCTTCAAGAACACCAGAAAGCTGTACCACGAAGGGAAGTGGAAAAATCAGGCGTGGCTGTCGACATATGGAGAGAAAAGGGAGATCACCGCCCTTTGTGGGATCAGGTTGAAATCATAGACAAAGAATATCATAAGAAAATTCGTAAACTTAAGAAATCAGCACATATGCTAGGCCACAAAAAAATGATAAAAATGATTGCTGAAGACATTAGGTTTATAATCTCCAGAAATTCATACACAGCTGTCCTCAAGGATACATTACACAGTGGATAAAGGCGTTAGTTAGATCCAGTGACAAGACCCAAAGAGTGTGAGTTTAATACCTGCTTAAGGCAATGGAGAACTTGGAGAGAGGAATTAACAGGAGATAACTGATAACTGACATCCATTCAGTATACCCCAGCGAGCCAATTAAAGGGTTCAGTTCGACATTCCAACCACCTGAAGAAGGCCGGAGCGTAAAACGGCCGAAACGTTGTGATAAATATGGCAACAAAGATGAGGACAATAGTCCGAATAATGTAAATAATGTAATAGTTTCTTTCGACAGAAACTTTTGTGCAAAAAGTGGATCACAGAGATCATATCTAAGTCTGATTACTGACTGGTTAATAACTGTTAAAAGGTGTACAACGCTTATGCAAACTTGTTTGTCGCCAAGATTTTTTGGACAGTTTTGGGGCCGGTCATGTGACCTAAAAGCGAGAGAGCCTCTTGATTTTGTCTAAAAGGCAGAATATACCGGCCTCTCTTTCTTTTTTGAGTGGTGGACGGTCCCAACTAACATCAGCATTATTTCTTTTGCTTGCTTTATATTTTCGTTTATTTTTTAGGATCATCTCCCTGCTCACACCATTCGTAAATTTTTGTGGAAAAAATCATGGAATTTTAAAATTTTCATGTCATGGGGTCCGTTTTTGTAGTCCCCCTGAGTGTATGAGATATTATGGTGAATGGAGAATTGATTCCTGACGGAAAGGTTCTTTTAGTGAATGTGGTAAACTGTAACGAGTGAATGGGTCGCGAATCGTATTAGCTTGGTATAGGAAAGCAGTGATGACTAGCCTCAGCTCAACCCCCACCGTTTTCGGCCTTGTGCCACAATTTTGTATTTTTGCAAAATAAATCTCGTGAGACACGAAAATTTAATTACCACATACGCTGCTGCCGAATGCATTTTTTCACTGTTTGATGTATATTTCCAGACGTGGAACTTTTCGTCAATAATAACTTATCCTGCTAACATCAGTTATCTTTGGTTTGTTTTGATATTTAGTTTGTTTTTGATTCATCCCTTCATCCTCTCATTGTAAATCATCCATAGATTTGTATGTATAAATTATATAATCATCAAAATTTTATGTCACGGGGTGCGTTTTTGGGTTTCTCTGAGAGTATGCGGGCAATTCACAGGAAGTCATCATTATCATGGGAGACCTAAACACCAAAGTAGGCAAGGAAAGGGTAGAGGATATAGCAGGATGATTCGGATTAGGAACCCGCAACGAACGCGAAGAAAAATGGATCCAATGGTGCACAGCCAATGACCAGGTAATAGCCAACACAAGGTTCCAAGAACACCCGATACGACTATGGACATGGAGGAGCCCACGAGGAGAAACTAAAAACCAAATTGATTATATAAACCATCAACAAAAGATTCAGAAATGCAATGATTCACTGCAAAACCTATCCAAGCACCGACTGCGGAAGTGATCATCGCCCTCTTATATTCAAACTAAGAGTGAAACTGTGGAAATTTAACAAGCCTAACGCGGCATTCAAACTGTAATACAACAAACTCCCGAGCGATAAAAGGAAAATACATAGACAATGTGAAAAGAAGATACGAGGCACACAATGGAAACTCGAAATGGGACGCACTAAGAGACGCTTTAGTGGCATCAGCAAACGATATCATCCCAAAGGAGACAGGACGAAGGAGAAACGAATGGATGACTGATGAGATTCTCGACATCATGGAAAGAAGACAGAAAACTCGGCCAAGATACGGAACGGAATACAAAAATAAATACAAGGAAATAAGGGCCAAATGCACGTAAACTAAAGAAAAATTGTTGAACGAAAAATGTGCAGAAATAGAAATATTGAGTACTACCAACAAAAGAGACATGCACAAACAAATAGGACAACTAACAGGATAAAAGACATGCTCGTCAACAGGCTGGCTAAAACCAAAGGATGGAACGCTCATATTAAAAAAGGAAAAAAATTCTTCAACGCTGGAATGAGTACATTGGAGAACTCTTTCACGAGGGAAGAACCAGCAATACACAGAACTACCGATGGACCTGGAATTCTGAAAACCGAAGTAAAAGCCGCACTGGCCAAATTGAACAGAAACAAGGCAGTTGAACCAGACGGGATTGTAAAGGAAATGTTGACAGCCTTAGATGACTTTGGCATAGACAAGATCACCGAAATAAATGAAATCTACAACAGCGGAGATATTCGGGAAGACCTCAGCAGATCTATCTTCGTAGATCTTCTGCCTAAGAAAACAGGCACAAAAGAATGCTAATGAACAGAGCGTGCAACAGAATCAGCCCGGATATAGGACAAGAACAGTGCGGGTTCGTTAAAGACACTGGAACAAGGAACGTGATATTCATGGTCAGAATGTTATCAGAAAGAGCGATACAGATACAGAAAGACGTGTATCTATGTTTCATAGACTACGCAAAGGCATTCGACAAAGTACGCCACAAGGATCTGATGGAACTGTTCAGCAACCTCGATATATTCAGGAAAGATATCAGAATAATCAAGAACCTATATTGGCAGCAAACAGCATGCATGAGCATAGGGAACTAGTTCAGTGAATACACAAAAATAGAAAGAGGCTTAAGGCAAGGATGCGTCTTCTCACCCGACCAGTTCACCCTATACAACGAGGCAATCCTGAGAGAATTGGAAACTCTACCGGGATTTAGCATTGGCAGTCATAATCTTAAAAACATAAGATACGCAGATGACAGAGTGCTGATAGCAGACACGGAAATGAAATTAGAAAATCTCCTACAGAAGGTAGCGACGGAGAGTGAGAAGAAGGGACTAAGCATAAACTACAAGAAAACGGAGTGCATGGTCGCCAGTAAGAGGATGAGCCCTAAATGCGATCTGAAGGTCGGGAACACTAGAATCAAGGAGACGCGAAAGTTTAAATACCTGGGAAGCGTCTTGACAGAGGACGGTAAGTGCGTATTGGGATGGCCAAGGTCACATTCCAAAAGTTGGGCAGAGTACTGCGTGACAGGAGGATATCTTTGGTAACAAAGAAAAGAATACTGAACTGTTACGTGACATCTGTCCTTCTTTACAGCAGCGAACGTTGGACGATTTTCTCAAAGATGAAGAAGAGACTCGAGGCAACAGAGATGTAGTTCTGCAGAATGATGCTAAGGATATCATGGTCCGAGCGTGTGAGCAACGATGAGATCTTAGAAAGGTTGTAAACAAGGAGGAGGCTTATACTTAATATCAAGAAAAGGCAGCTGAAGTTTCTGGGACACATAATGAGGAAGGAGGGCCTGGAGAATCTGATACTCACGGGTCGAATAGAGGAAAAAAGAGACAAGGTAAAACAACGCGTGACATACCTGGCAAGTGGATGACAGAACGTGGTCTGGGGGAGGAAGTAGAGAGAAGGAATTTGTTGAGAGCTGCAAGGGATAGAGGGAGGTGGGAAGCCATGAAAAGAAGAGCGTATGCGGTATTATGGTATATAGAGGATTGATTGGTGACGGATGAGTTCTTATGGTGAATGTGCGAATTGTAATGAGTGAATGGGTCGTGAATTAGAATTGGATTAGCTAGGTATAAGAGAGTCAGTGAAGGCCAGCCTCACCCCATTCCTCCTTTTCGGAAATATCAATAACTTACTGATGTTATATACATCGAGTTACTTCCCCTTGACTGTGAGTACTCCCACTATCACCATTGCCTGCAACATCCCACCACATAATCACGTGATATATTGTAGTAGTAAAAACTATTGCTTGTAACAGTGTTTAATAAAAGCTTGTTGAGTTCAGACCTATGTCTCTCGTCTCCTTATGTTGTCACTAACTTGTTACTAATATCCTTCAACAGCATACACCTGTATCAGCACAAAATAACATGGTGTCAGGAAAGAACTTCGAACCTTCAACACTCACATACGTCAACTGAGAAAAAAAAAAAAAAATTATGGAATTTCTGCCGCACCCCAAAGAACTCAATTTTTCATCAGACAATCTTGGACAAGAATGGGAAATTTGGAAAAACCAATTCCAGCTATTTTTACAAGCAACAGAGTCCGACAAAAAACCGGAGAAGGTAAAAACCTCAATTTTATTGACCTGTATAGGAAACGAAGGAAGAAAAATATACTATACCTTCAATTTCGAGAACGAAGAGCAGAAATTCAATTTAGAAAAAGTAATTGAAAAATTTGACTCACACTGCCAACCGAGAAAAAACTTAACTTTTCTCACATATCAATTTCTGACTTGCAAACAGAAGGAAACACAGATTTGATGAATATGTCACTGAATTGCGGCAAAAAGCAAACAAGTGTGAATTTGGACAACTACATGAGAGGCTAATAAAAGACGTTCTTATCTGTGGTATTAATGATAATATGCTTCGAGAAAGAATGTTGAGAGAACCGTCGTTGGATTTGGAAAAAGCAATCCAAGCAGGTCTCAGTGCCGAAGAAACAAAGAGACATTAAAAAATAATGGCCACAGACACAGAAAACATATCTTTAATTCGCGACGTAAAGAAAAATAAAGAAACAAGATGTCTTCCAATGCCATGTATAAGCAAGAAGACAAAAATCCCGCCAAAACTCAACATTGGATTGAAAAATGTACATACTGTTCTGGTTCGCATCAGAAAAATAACTGTCCAGCATACTATAAAAACTGTACAAATTGTGGAAAAAGAGGACATTTCGCTCGTATGTGTCGAACGAAAAAGAAAAAATTGTACAATGTCGGACAATCCTATGATTCAGACCACGTGGAGTCAGTCCAGTTCAAAATGGACGCCATATTGAAAAAAAATATACACGTGCTTCAAACTGACAAGTGGAGGATAAAACTCCAAGATAACGAAACCTTAATCAACTTTAAAATCGATACAGGTGCTGATGTGAACGTAATACCAGTGAAGATATACAACACCATTAAACCCAAGCCCAAATTAGCGAAAACATCTATAACACTAACTGCGTATAATCGTACAAAAATTCCCATAAGAGGTAGCTGTACGATACGGTTACAATATAAAAACATACAAACAAACTCGCATTTCATTGTGGCAGACACCAGTGCAAACGCAGTAATTAGCGCGAATACAGCAGAAAATCTAGGGTTAATAAAAAGAATATACGAAATAGACAAGACGGACAATACACAAGAGATACCAGATACGGAAATGGACAAATATATCCATACCATTTTAAGACAATATCCTATGAGCGATCAAAAACTCGACGTCTACCGAAAAGAAACTGGGAAAGATCCAACACTACAAATGCTGATGAAGTATGCAACATCAAC
Organism: Acanthosepion esculentum; assembly: GCA_964036315.1. Classification (NCBI taxonomy): domain Eukaryota; kingdom Metazoa; phylum Mollusca; class Cephalopoda; order Sepiida; family Sepiidae; genus Acanthosepion; species Acanthosepion esculentum. The sequence continues at coordinate 107,561,183 of OZ038496.1, forward strand.
TTGGCCAGAAAATAAAGATGTACCACCTACAATAGCGCCATACATGCCAGTTCGTGATGAGATATCGGTTGTGAAGGGACTAGTATTGAAAGGTACACGGATAGTGGTCCCAACATCTCTAAGAAAAGAAGCCCTACAAAAGATCCATACTGGACATTTAGGGATAGAAAAGTGCATTGCAAGGGCGAAGGAAGTCATATATTGGCCCAACATAAATAATCAGATAAAAGAAATGGTTAGCACATGCACACAGTGTCTAGATCATAGAAACCAACAACCGTCAGAACCAATAATGCACCATGAAATACCAGTAACACCATGGACGAAAGTTGCGACAGACATTTTTTATTTATATAATAATGCGTACGTAGTAATAATAGACTACACAACGAGATATTTCGATATCCATAAACTTGATGACTGCAAATCTCGCACAGTCATCAATAAAATAAAAAACACCTTCGCAAAGTTTGGTATTCCACAGATAGTGATCAGTGACAATGGACCGGAGTACGGATCATTAGAATTTAGACAATTCGCAAAAGATTGGGATTTTAAGCACATCACGACGAGTCCGAACTACCCACAATCCAATGGACTAGTGGAAAGAAATATTCAAACCATCAAAAGAACACTAAAAAAGTCTTTTGAAAGCGAACAAGACCCATATCTAGCGATGTTAGCATTACGGACCTCCCCATTAAAAGATAAATCGTCGTCACCAGCCCAACAACTAATGAAAAGAACGCTTAGGACAAACCTTCCTAACATCCTGCATAATAAATCCATGAAAAGGCATGAAGTAGACAAAAAGTTCAAAGAACTACCATCATTAAACAAAAACGATAACGTTCGCATTCGTTCCCAAGGAAATTGGAACCTGAAAGGTAAAATTATTAAAAAGCTAAAAGAGCCTCGTTCGTATCTAATAAAAACAGAACAAGGAAAGTATTTACGACGTAACAGGCGTCACCTCTTAAAAACAAATGAAAATCTTACGCGCAAAGTTACATACGACTATGAAAATATATTCAACCAAGAAAATACTCAAAGACAAGTCGTATCACAAACGGGCACGGAAAATAGAACAATAACAAACTTCACAAAGAGAGGAAGAACAATCAGGCTTCCAGCCAGATACAGACACTAATTAAATGCATAAACAAAAATAAAATTGTTTTTACTTTTCAGTAAAAAACCGAAGATGTTATATACATCGAGTTACTTCCCCTTGACTGTGAGTACTCCCACTATCACCATTGCCTGCAACCTCCCACCACATAATCACGTGATATATTGTAGTAGTAAAAACTATTGCTTGTAACAGTGTTTAATAAAAGCTTGTTGAGTTCAGACCTATGTCTCTCTTCTCCTTATGTTGTCACTAACTTGTTACTAATATCCTTCAACAGCATACACCTGTATCAGCACAAAATAACTGCTACTTTAAGCCTGAAACTACAAAACTCTCTCTCAGCACATTTTTTATTCAACAGATTGCTCAGCAAGGAATTCCATATAGTTTTTTTTTTAATCAACTCAGAAGTGTACGTTTAAAAATTTCTTTTAAACACGAATCAACTTTTGATGTTCAACTTACTTATGCATTCTCTCACTCAACAAAAATTCAAGATTTTTCTCCGACAAACTTTTTGTGGAAGAACAACTCTTTCTTATTTCGTTAAGTAATTTTTTACTTTTGTCTTGTTACAGATAATAAAAAAAAGTACTTTAAACTTTACCTTTTAAGTCTTAAGCAATTCAAACTAACAGACGAAGGTAGACAACTCCTACCTTGTAAAAAATTCTTAAGTAAAAATATTGATTTGTTTTAAAAACAGTTTATTTAATTCCAAACTGATCTATCCATTACAAAATCATACTTTATTGGCATACACCTTTAACATACCAAGCAAAGACACTTTATTTGCCATTAATAACATTATTTGGTTTATGAACACCAATAAACTTTTCAAATTCAGTATTCCCCGAATAATTTCACCATTCAAATTGTAAATCCTTTATTATTGAAAATATGTGTCTATTATTGTGGTATTTGACAGCCTTGTGCGATGCAAGCAAATTTAAATGTTTGTCGCGCAGCTAAATAATACCTTAATTTAAACAAAGTAATCACTCCGCAAGTCCGCAACACATTTCAATTAACTTAAGTAATAAAATTTGTATCCTTCGTTTATCATTTTATTTGAACACGCAACAATCTTTTCTTTCATTTTTTTTTTTATTCAAACGGTGATCCAAAGAATCCTTCCCCAACACTTATGGGTTAAAATCCTCAGTATCAGGACTAGAGCGTATGTAAATATAAAAGTGGACATTGAAGTCAACACCCAGAGGCAACAGTCTGTTTCATGCTAAAAACGAAATCGTAGCTAACGGCACTTCGGAAAGTGACAGAGCGAGATTTGATTTTTTTATCATTTAAACAATTTTATGAAATAATATTTAAAACTAATAGTCAATAAATTGTTTTTCGTTTGTTACTTTTTTCTTTTTTGTATTGCAATAGAAGGCTGTTGAGTTTGACATATGCCAGAATAAGCTGAACAGTTTTTTATGCGGTATACACAATATACGTTTACACCGTTTTATTATTATCATGGCTACCCTCTGCATAAGAATTATGTACAGAAGTGTGTTTTTGAGAAAAAACGTTTATTGTCAATGTTTCAAGGAGAAACAGCCTTTTTTATGCCTATTTAATGTACACTCCCTTTATAATAGCGATTCGCAGCGACGTGGAAAGCAAAAAAGGACATTTTGTTTGTCATCTCGCCAAACAAATAACAAATCTTTGGAAAGTGACAATCTCACTTCAAGAAATGGTCCCAAAGAGGTACAAGTAAATGAAACATTATTAAATTTTAGACAAAAGCTTTCGCAGGGACCATCCATGGTGGATTTTTTGTCATTAAGAATTAATATTGACAGTGGACACGTAGAAACCGGAGTAGATGAAACGGCGGATACAATTCCGTACCTTCCCCAATCTGTGTACGAAGGTCAAAAACGTAAAGGTCAGTCTTACTCTTATTATTCGGAATATTTGAGTTTGTCATTTCTTTTCTTTATTTCAAGTTTTATTTTCCTAAATTAATATCAACGCCATGATTAATATGACTAATGTCCCGAATAAATTTCGGAATGATATAGCAATAAATCATGGGAAAATATAACTACACTAAAGAAAGAGCTAAAAAGTAACGGGTTTATTAATCAAATCAAGTAGCTTTTTAAAATATTGTTCTCAGTCATCGAAGAAAAGTTATGGAAAAATAATATTTTTCTCTTTGAAGACAGGTTTATTTACATTCTAATATCCTGGCATACGGTGACATTTTAAAAAAATGTCTGCGTATGTGCTTGTCTTCGTCGTTGTTTTCGACGATCTGTCATTTTTAAATGTCGATAAAGAAAGATGAGGAGGCTACTCTTGGTAAACTTAAAAAAAAAAAATTCTATTGTTTTCCATTGTTTACAGTGTTTAATACAAAATCAAGAGAAATAACATTCTTATCTTTGTTGCTATACTTATAGAACAGTTGATAATTAATGGAGGGTCATAACGAGGAAACGCACGGGTAATTTTAAGAAAATAAGATAATGAATTTATTTACGAATTTATACGCTTGAAGTTATGTCAGTCGTTTCAGGAAAATATATCAGGAATTTTTAAAGTCCGTAGTTTTAACGTATTGTCCTGAAGAGGAAATGTTCATACAACAGAAATGATCTTACTTACAATGTTCAAAAATGTTTAAAACAAAGGTAAGCAAGTGCGTTGCTCATAGCAGGAATATGGTTTACACGTTGAAAAGTAGACGGAAAGATATAGTTTGAAATACTTAGCTTTCTTGGATAGTTGAGAGAAAATTCTTTAAAGTGCTTTGTAATATGGCTGATAATATAATAAATTGGCGAATAATTTTACACTAGCAAAAACTTCAACGCTGCTCACGAGGAACTGAAACGAACCCGTTCACATGATTTCAGACACTTTTCTCGTATTAATTTAATTTTTCTCCACATTGATAAAAAGGAATTTCACAGAGTCTTGTTAATTTCTTTTCTTCTTCTTGGTTCAATGGCTAATTTCTGTGGAGGCAAGGTTTTCATTGGTCCAAAGAAAATTTCACATAGTTTTGCGAATTCCTTTGTCTTTTTCTTCAGTCCTCCAAATTTGAAGGGGGTGGGTAAGAGGAGTTATTCCACACTCACTACATATTCCCTATGTTTCAGTCACTGTACTCTCTGGGTTTTCTTAAAGTGTTTGGATTATCAAAAAAAAAACTCATGGACAAGTAGATTTTTAAAATAAAAACATATTTTGTTCCCTGGTAATTGTGAGCTCAATCCTTTGATCTGTTAGTGTTGGAAAGTCACATAAGTGATACAAAGATGATTAAAACTGGAAACTATGAACTGATATATAAATATACTTTAATATTGAAAAGCAGAATGGGCATAACCTACCTCCATGGATTAAATATAATATTTGTTTCAAAATTCCAAGAAGCTTATTAAAAAGATGAGAGAGGGCAGTGGGAGAAGTGAGAACATTTTAGAATAAGATGTATATGGAAATAAACAAATGACAGCCAAAATAGCTTTTCCTTCTGATATCCTTATACTTGTAACCTTCTGTACCTTTTTTGTCACCTTCCTACTGAAATTTTTATGTCTTCTAAAATTTTCTGCTAACTTATCTTCTTATCTAGCCTTCAAATAGGCTCCAAGTGATCTCAGCTTTTAAATTTGTATGGATGGAAGGCACCCTTCTGATTGGCCAAAAAATACAAAGGTGTATATCTTCTAAATTTGAAAGTTAAAACACAAACTGTCTGTCTTTGACCAAATTATATTTGGTAGGTTCTCATCAAGCCATTCTATTTTTAGAAAATTTAATGAGCAAATATTTCACAGCAAGTTTATTTTTTATTAACCGTCTAGCTTTCATTGAATCATTTTTTTTTTAACTCTTCTCTTAAAGCCAAATGTAATAAACAAGCAGTCTATTATAATATTTATTTATTTTTTATCTACACTTATTTATTAATCATTTATTTGTTTGTCTCAAACAAACACTATATAAAATTTACTATTTTTATTCATAATGTTGAATGTGTTACAATTATTTAACATTTTAAAAAGAAAAATCTCAAGTGATGTTAAAAATTGCTGCAAAACATTGTTAATTTATTTAAGATGGAATGATCTATTATAACATGTCTCCAATTTGTATTTAGATACATTGTATTTATTTACAATTTTTCTAGTTGGATTGTTCTTCTATATTGTATATGATCTATTATTGTACATAATTAGGCTACAATATAATTTGTATTTTACATGAATATCACTTCATGAAAATTGAGATGCAGTAGTGTGGGAGGCCCCATATCATCGATTGCAATGTGGTGCTCAAGACCCTAGCAACTGGCCCTGATGTACAAGATGAGATTTTCTTTCTCATTTCTACATTAATTGTTCATAAAAGTAAATATTTTTGAGTATTTTATTATAATATTTACATTCAGACTATTTTTCACATCATTGATGTTATCACAATGTATTGGCCATTATACCCTCTGGCCTTCATCAGGTGTATGTCAGTCAGGGTAGCCCACAGGGAATTGTGAATTGAACTGTTTAGTTAATCTATAGGATTGACTGCTCTTGTTCCATTGCCCAAGTTTATGGATATCTTATCTACTTCTTATTTTTGGTACTGCTCAGTTATGCTTCATTAAAAATAAGAACTAGATATCACTAGACATGGGCTGTGGAACAAGAACAGTCTACCCCATAGATTAAATAAAGGGTTTAGTTTTGAATTCCCTTTAGGTTACCCTAATTAATATACCTGATGAAGGCCAGAGGACACAATGGCTAAAGCAGGATTATTTTTGACAGGAATAAATACCGCTTCTATGACAAATTATAAAAGGCACATGGATAAGAAAATGAAAGCCTGATTACACACACACGTGCACATTAATAACACACAAAAATGTATTCGCACTAAAAGAAATACAAGAAACTGTTAAGTTCTCAGTCCGACCAAGAATAAAAAAATAAATTCTGATATACAAGATATCTCTGAGCATATGTAGCAGATTAAGAACAACCTAACCTGTAGATTAAATAAAAGGTCCCATTTGAAATTCTGTGATGGTTACACAAATCGACAAGCACCTGATTGAGGTTGGGAGTATAACAGCCAAAATGCTGTGATAATTACAACAAAGATTAGAACAATGCTTCAAATGTAAATAATAACTCCTCACTCCAGAATTTCAAGCAAAAATTACATTTTTGAGTGTTGAATCTTTTCTTACAATCTGGCAATGTTTTTGTTTACAGTTTATTTTGAAACTTATGGCTGCCAAATGAATGTCAGTGATACTGAAATTGTTTGGGCCATTTTGAAGAAAAATGGATTTGAAAGAACGATGGTCATACAAGAAGTGAGTAGATATTCCAATTACAAATTATTTATGGAATGTTTTTTCTTTTCTTTTCACCCCAACCAACACAATAAAGCCACTAAGGGTGGTGGGTGGGGTTAATGAGTGTCAGAGAATAAGAGAAAAACTAATATTAATAAATAAATAAAAACAAAAAAAAATAATAAAAAAAACAGGAATTAAGAAGACAGAAGGTGACTATTAACATTGCATTTAAATTTTGGAAGATCAAAGTTGACTGGGGGTCAAGAGGCTGGAAGAGAGTTCCACAAGTAAGAAGTATGATAAAAGAGACTGTTAGCATAGAACTTACAGTTACATCTAGCCATCTCAACTGTAAAAGGCTGAGATCTTGCCACCAATCTAATAATGTGCTTAAATTCACAAAATCTAGTTACAATAGAGGAAAGTTAATCAAAACTATCATCATGAGAATATTTATAGAAAAGGCAAAGGGAGGCTACATTAAGGTGGTATTGAAGTGACTGAAGCTGAGATGCCAGATAAGAAAAAAAATTCTGTTAAGGAGAGAGAACAATAAAATGACAGAAATTAAGAAATAGAAGATAATGATTGACATTGTATTTACATTTTTGAAGATCAGATTTGACTGGGAAGTAAGAAACAGGAAGAGACTTCCTCAAGTTTATGCATAAATACATTTACAAAACTTTTTCTTTTACACTTAATGTTTCTCCTATTTTATTTTTCTCCATTTTTAAAAATTTATTCTTTCTTTATTCAATGCAACTTTAACAGACCAGAAATAAAATCCTGAATTTAATATGGAATTGTGTGTAGATATTAAAAAAAACTATTCAAACTTTCTGCAAGATTTAATTTGATTTACTAAAACTGTAATTGGTGTTGGTTGAATCTCTCCCCCTTCCACACACACACACATCTATATAATAAATACGAATGTCAGTGTGTCATTGTGTCACACATTTTCAAATTTATTCTTAGAAGCTGTAGCCCAACATATCATACCATTTTGGAAGCAGGCTGACTCCGTGAACAAATTAAAAATTGTTATGGTGACCTGTCTACATTAGAATGAATTCTTCCTCCTTTGTAAATACTAACCTGCGAGACTTCCTGAGGAGGCAGTCAGGATGCAGTGTAACCTGATAGTTCAGACAGACACTTCTATCTGCTGACTAATAACACTCTTATTTTGTATATATGTTCTGGTTATTTCAATACACTTGTTCAACCTACCTTCTTCTTTCTGTGTTTTCTTTCTGGCCTCTAACAGGCCACAACAAAAATATACCGGACCAAATCCAATCCTGCAATCCTCCAAGTTTTTATTTGGGAATAATCAAAATTAATTGTGAAATCCAGCAAAAGTCACCAATGAAATAAAATTATTTGTTTGTACAGATTGTAAGGACCTATGTACATCAAATTGTCTTTAAATTAAGTGGTGACAGAAAAATTATTATTGAACTTTTAAGAGCTAAGCTTAAATATTAATGCAATACTTAAATGCAGTAATTAATTTCAAGTTCTTCTGTAGTTTATTGTTGCCTACTCCTACCTATTGTGATGAAGGTCCAATCAAGAGCCCTCTATAGGAGCTAGCTTAAGTGTCCTGATAGGGCAGCTTTTAAACTCGTGGATACATATATATATATATATGTATGTATGTATGTATGTATGTATGTAACACCGTATCCTCACCCCACTGAACTCCACAAGACCGCCCATTGGTCCAGTATTACAGTTTAGACACAAGTCTCCGGTTCCCAATGTCAGTTCGAAGCCACCCTCCAGCCACGTTGTGATTGTTTTGATCCTGGAGAGTGGTCATCAGATCATAGAAATCTGGAAGCTTTCTGTTGGTCCACCTGCGAATTCATCGGGTGAGAATCGGGTTAACAGAAAAATAACTATAACCAAATCAATTCGATTTTGAAAGACAAAAGTTTGTTTTTTATATATAAAAGCAACACAAAAAAAATAATTCTTGTTACACAAGGTTGAATGTTTCTTGTATGTGAACAATAACCAAACAAACGCAAATACTTTGAATAATTTTGGTAAAGGAGAGATGTGGCCTTCGTTTTAACGGTTTTTGGTCTGCTCTTAGTGCACCTACTACAACCTTCAATGTCCCTGTTCTCAGTAATAGTAATAGCAATAGTAGTATTGGTAGTAGCAGCGATATTTCACTTTTTCGCCCTCAGCTTCAGCAACACACAGCGGAATTTTCCTTTTCAATCTCTGACATCTCTCCACTCAGTTTGACTTGATTCGAAGACAGATGAACCCAAAACTATCTCTTTTCCGGTTGACTCGCCTCTTTATTAAGAGAACTGACCTCCATATCCCAGACTCGTGACATATCTGTTTTTCTAGTGTGAATGTACTGACATACTACCAAAATACAACTTCACTCCTCCAAGATTAAACAATTTACTTTTTCATCGACTGGTTTCTAAGGTTCACAACCAGACACTATTGTTTATCACCTCACTATTAATTATTTTGCCACTCTTTGTAAACTACAGAGGTTCATGTTTTAAAAATAAATTCTAGATCAAAACATCCTTAATTTTAACTTCGATTCTTATAGTGTCAAAATCCATTTCTTTTTTTAAAAGTTCCAAATTATTATTGTTCCAGTAATTTTTTATTAATAATCTGATATCTTTGTACACTTACAAAAAGATATATTAACATCATGGTTATTTGAAAATGCCTCTCTTTTACTTGATGTTTTTTGTTTTACAGCATATTATCCTTTATTATCATTATTATTATTTCAGGGGTGATATCTCTCCCCCCATATATATATATATATATATATATATATATCAAGAGCAGTTTTGAAAAAGATGTATGACAAATGGGAAAATGTTTTTGTGACTACACATGCACACAAACAAGAGATGCTGGGAGTTTCAAATTTAGAAAAAAAAAATTTTTTTTCAATCTAGCCAAATTCATCTAGATTCTTTTCTTGGGGTTTCTCCAATATATTCTTTCTGGCAATCCTTGCAGTTGATAAAAAGAAATTCCTCCTTCAAATTTTGGCTTGTTTTATTTTGTATTGATTAAGTCTTTTATTGATTTAGATGTAGTTGTGAAATATTTTATGTTGAGTTTAGATAAATTCTTTTCAATTGTAGTTGTGATAAAGTTAGTGGGTACAACAATATATTTTTTTGATTCATTGGATTTGTCAGGAGGAGCTACTTTTCTATTTTGGAATGTTTTATGAACCTTTTGTTTCACATTGAATATAAAATACTTAGGGTATTAAAGAGTCTTGAAAGTATTTTCAATATATTTCTTTTCTTCATGTAAATACTGAGGGTTGGAAATTCAATTAGATCACCTTTATGAATTGACACAATAATAAAACATCATAGACAAAATGACACAGATTTCGCCTAAGGCTTCATTCCAGAAATAATCACTGCCACCATAGAAACCAGCAATATTAACTTATTGATGATAAAATACATTAAAAGTTTATAATATTTTTAAAAAAATAACAGACAGTCTATAAGCAATTAAAAGCTCCTTATCAACAAAAGTAGATTTTAGTTAGTATCTATGATACACTCTAAGACACTAAGGTATACATACAAATACACATACTATGACATACGAACATACATCCATATATACATAAATATATAATCATATATAAATACCCATATCAACACATCCAGATATACATACATACATACATATATATGTATAAGTACACCCACATCCGAGCGCATACATATAAATACCTACACACATATATATACCCATATACAAACACATATACATACATATACATACATATTTAAACACACACACACACACACACACGTATATATATATATATGTATACATATACATTATTATCGCTCTCCCGTCGAACTCGACGTATGAGGGTCAGACAGATCAGTTCCCAGAAACTGAAAGCCCGACAGCCACACAGGATTTGATTATAGTGGTGAAGGCTTTGTGCAGGGCCATCCACAATACATATACATACATATACACATACACATATACACACATACGTACACTCACATATACTTATACATACATATACATATATATACACATTTACACACACACACACACACACATACACATACATATACTTACACACTTAGTAGTAGACACCTGCCAAAGTTTACATCCCTACTCGTACACATAAACAGGTTAACATATGATAGGTGTCAATATACACACATATATACCTTCATATAAAAAAAAACAAAAAAACCTACTAACATATATATATATATACCCCTATATACACACATACACATCCAACAGTACAAACACACATACATAACATACAAATATAGACACGTATAACACTTTGTAAGTACACAATACACATTCATATTGACCAGGTGACCATCATGTTATAAAGGTAATAGTCTATTAAATTTAACTTATCATTATCATTGAAAGTATATGATCTCTATACTAAGTTAAATTTAAAACGGTGTTTACAGTTAACTGTTAGTTCATATCTTTGATTTAAAAGATCAGTCTTATTTTTAAATCTAATTATTTCAAATTTTTCGTTATGGCATAGGTAACACGGGGCATATAGGGAGTTACATGTCCGGGCTTTCTTAATCAATTTCCATTTAACCGTAGGTGTTTTATTCTTTTCTTTTAGACTCCAAATTAATTAATTGCTTATTTAACTATAATTCTTAAAAATTAAATACTTTCAAAAATCTAATATTTATTGATTTCTTTTCGGTACTTTTTTTTAACAAAGATATGTCTAAAGATTGCACTGTTTCTGTCCCTAAAACTGAATCTAAAAAAAGAAAAATTAATAATTGCAATATATCTTTCACTGAAAAAGAAACAAATTATATTTAAATATTGAAAAGAAAATATTTAGTGTAATATGTAAAAAAAAAAAAAATTTTTAAATACAACAATGATGATTGATCAGTCAGAGAATTTGATATGCTATCAGGAGAAACAACTCAAGCACACCTGACTTTGTTTCAGAATCATGCTTCCATAAATTCACTGGGAACGTTTTTAATACATTTTTTCATATATTAAAAAATTATTGTAAAAATACAGTTTCACAGATTGTAATAAGCTTTCAAATTTAAGATCTGTAAAAAGTAGATCTTTTAATAAGTGCATTTTTTGAGACACATGGCTTCAAATTTCATTTTAAAATACTTAACAACTACCACATTTTGCATTTAAAATTAAAAACAAAAATATTTTGGCTTCAGATAAAAATGTCCTTATTATGTATTATTCAGAAAAGCCACTAAAAGCTTTTTTAATTAAATAATGTCTTAGTTTTATTAGGTTTTATATTTTACAATTCAGGGCTAAAATTTGGGTAGAACAGTTAATCGATTAACAAAAATATTGATTTATATTTTATTTCGTATATTCTAACAGGTGTTAGAGCTAATCTCAAAATGTAGACATGAAAACAAATTTTTACTACGTAACTTAAAATAGAAAAATAAATAAATATATAAACAAACAACAATAAAATAAGCAAAATAAATTACTCCAAACAAATCATAAAACCACACCTGTTAGAATATACGAAATAAAATCAAAACAAAAGAACGGACAAAAGTTATAACTGTTATACAAATAAAAATAATAATAATAAAAAAAAAAAAAAAAACATTAATAAAAGATAATATACTACGTTACTTAAAAACCGAAAGCCAAAAAGATATAGTGTAACAAATAAATAACAACAAGTATAATAAATCGATCTAAATACATCCAAATATATAAATAAACTAACAACCGATTACGATAAACTAGCCGTTTAAAAAACAAAACAAAACAAAAACAAATAAAGATAACCAACCTAAATAGATAAATTAAAAACTGTTCCCACCTAAATAATAGTCAGAAAAAACCACAAATTCAACAAACAGATTTAATCAATGACAAATAAACAAATATATAAGATAAAAAATAAAAATGAAAATAAAAAAACAAACAAAAAACAAGCAAAACAATTTGACATAAATAAATAAACAAATAAGCCACTTCCGGTAAAAGTAACCGCCAAAATAGACTACCCATAATGCACCACTGACCCTTATATAAATAGCCGAGAAAAATAACAGCACTAGTCGCCTGACGATTGCACTAGCATGAAACAGACTGTCGCCTCTAAGTGCTGACTTCCATGTCCACTTTTATATTTACACACGCTCTATCTCTGATATTGAGCACTTTACCCCATAAATATAGCACACTTTAAGACTATATTTCTGTATATATATATATATATATATATATATATATATATTTTAATGAAAAATGATATTAAGCTAATCATTATCCATGACTATAGTTTCCTACACATCGTGTGTGTAATGATCGGGTTGCTGACAAAGGTTTCTTCTGGTTCCATTGATGAATATATTCCCCCTAGGTTGATCAAAAATACTACTGGTGATTTACATAAACACATGAGGCTTACATATACAAACCATACTGGGAATCCTATAGTCATTGCTCACTTGATCACTCTTATATTTAACACTTGTACTAAAGACTTGTGGATCTTGTAATATTGAGCACTTTTATGAAAAGACACATTTTTTGTTTTCTGGTAACATGGTTGGTTGTTTATATTTTGTTTTGCTTTTTTCTTGTATGACTGGTTTTCTTGAAATGGTGATTCCATCTTATGATGTTGGGTGGTTATTTTCCTTAGCCAAATTGGGTTTGTATACAAGTTATTTATTCAAATGTGACGAGGTGTCGTAGAAGGCAAGAGGGAGAAACACCCCCACCTTCCCTTTTGCAACCCCTTTGACCAGTAAAGTAGAGGTCAGTGGTGTAGCAGCCATTGAGAGAGGGAAAGGAATCGGTAAGAGTCATCGTGTCCCCTCCATACAAATCCTAGGCGAACGAAGAGAGAGAAAAATGCCCACTCTCTCTGAGCGAGTAGTGTGCCAGCAGTCGGGTCAGTGTGGGTACGTTGGTCAATCGAGAAGAGGAAGAATGTTGGCGCCAAAAAGCGACCCACGTGGGGAAAATCGTGGAAGCAAAAAGTTAGTTATGAGCTGATGTTCGCCGAGGCAGGGTCGAAGACATCATAACTCCGAGGCACATCCAGCCCCGTAAGAAGAAGAATTCTACCACAAAGAAGACAACCCCCCCCTTCAGAAAAGGGAGTAAGATAAGTACCGCCATTTTCCGACATATATCCTATGCAAAGATTAACGGGCCTTAGAAAAGAAAAAAAAGAGAAGGGAAAGTAGAACAAACGAGACCCTCGTGACTCGATCTATTTTCCAAGGAAAAGAAAAGAAAAAGAAAAGATCTGTAAACGCACGTGGGTTAAAAAAAAAAGAAAGGATCAGATCTATATATAAAAAAAAAGAAGAAAAGGAATAAGAGACATTTGGCCAGGCTCTATAAACTTTGTGACAGAAAGAGAAAGACATTTTTTGTTATATAGTCACGAATGTGTTGCTCTCTTATTCATATTGTATGTTGTGTTAAATATTTGTCATTGTGTAAATATATGTATGAATATGTACATGCATTGTTCTTTTTTTTGTTTTGCTTTGATTATTTGATGTCCATGAGTGTTGTTGCTTTGTCACCACCCCCCACCCCCGAGCCAACGAAGATAATCGAGAAAATCCCATCAAGTAATTTTGGATAATTACTAACCCATAAGTTCACCTCTGGACAGACAAAAAACGGGAGACGGAGAAGAATTTGGTGGTATATAAACCAACGGCGTGGCCCTCCCTGCCACTTCACTGATTTGCCAGAAGCATCTCCGCTTAGTAAACTCAGTGCAACGTCACACAAAGCACCTGTAGTATTTTGGGGCAACCAAAGAAGAATATATTCATTTAAAAAAACAGAAAAACCTTTGTTATCAGCCTGATAATTACACACAGGATATGTAGGAAACAATAATCCCAGTTGTTCATTGGCTTAACACCATTATTTCTGGTTTATATTCAAATTCTGCCATTAGGCTCTGTTCCATGTGTCATCATGGTACACCATTAGAAGTCATTTTATTTTGTACAAGTGTGTGTGTTTGTGTGTGCTAAATGAAAATTTTCTGACTCTATTGATAAAAATCATTGCCTGAAGAAGTTCCTTTTCCAAACAAAACATCACTTAGTTTTTTAATTTTGTCATTCATTTATCTACTTAAAAATGTTCACAGCCTTTTTTAACATCATACATCAGAAAATCTCTGCAATCTTTGTGCAATGTGAATGTGTTAAATCAAGATTTTTTTCTTGAGTTTTATTCTAGATCTAGACTAATATCAATTAATTAAAGAAAAAAGAAAAGTATTTTATATCAAAGAACAACATTGATTTTTCAGATTCTCTTGTTCCAATGTTTTCCAGAGAAAAACTATGGAAACAAAACTTTTTTCATGCATCACGACAAACTTTTAACAATCAAAAATGTCAAATCCACATGACATGATAAACATTAAAAAATTCAAATGTCTCACAAAGATGCAAACTATTTAATTTTGTTCATTCTTCATACACTTCCAGATTCCTCTCACAAGCAAGTGATGAGTCATTACAGAATCTCAGAATTGTTTCTATTCCTTTTTCTTTATTTCTTGCCATATTGATCATTCCATTGAACTCGTCTACCATATTTGTTATTCAAATGATTGATTTGTTTGTTTAACTGCATATCAATTTCTTATGGGTCATTTATTGCTGAAATTTAATTTTCTTGGGAGCATTGAAGTAATAAAAATATGTTATTCTGCTTTCTCAATTGAATATGTGGTAGATGATATTCAGTTTTTATGCATATACATGTTTGTGTGGACATGATTACTAGAAGTAATGATATGTGTTTTATGCTGTAGTTTTGTTGAAGTTATATTTTGGAATACAATTTGATTTAAGAAATTGTTAGATATTATGTGGCTTAGCGTCATAAAAGAATTCTTTCATGTTGGTTGCTTGGTTAGTGATATATCAACCCCTATGGGCCATTCCAGTTTTCAGTGCAAATGTTAATATATATAAAATCCATTATGATATATATCATTACATATTATTGTGATAAAATCTGCATTCTTACTTTTTTTCATAATTTCTTGTGTTTTTTTATATTTTATTAGAGTAATGTTGTTTTGGTGATGACTTGTGCCATCCGTGAAGGAGCAGAGAAGAAGATTTGGAAACGTCTTGAATTCCTCAAATCTTTGAAAAAAAAGAAAGGTAAAAAGAATCCAATGAAAATTGGAATACTGGGTAAGTTGCTTAGATAATTTTTTAAAAAAATTCCTGATATAAATATCTGGATGTTTGTTTCTTAGAAAAAAAAACAATTAGATATTATTATGTACATAACAGTAAAAAATTGATTAGGGATGTGTTTCAATCTCTCATCAAGAATTCAATTAAGGAATTCTACAAAACGAAATTAGAGTTCCTTAATTTACCATAATTTTTAAATGCCAACTGAGTAATCCCATTTGATTGTTATACCAAAAAGGGACACAGACATTTCTTGAGTAATTCAAAATAGCTGGGTGCTTTCTAGACACAATTATGTCTATGACAATTTCTGCAATGAGGAGTTATCTTTCTTTACATTCAGACTAATGTCCTTATTGTGATTATTGCAAAGTTTCAGCTGTTGTGCCCTCTGGCCTTCTTCAGGTGTCTGTCAATCAAGGTAACCTTCTGGAAATTTTGAACAGAACCCTTTATTTAATCTACAGGGGTAGATTGTTCTTAGTCTGCTGTCTATGACTGGGGATATCTTACCTTGTTTTTATTTAGTAAGGATATGTGGGTGCTGTAATGGATAGCAGGGTTAGTGGTTCTATTCAAGAAGGAATGGTCCCTTAATATCACATCAGGTATACCAGTTAATGGATGTGCTATGGAAGAAAAGAATCCCCCACTATCAACATTATCATATGCATGATATAACAACACCATCATGCATGGACAAGACAGAATAGCTGAAAGAAAAAGGATAAACATGCTTTGTTCTCAGAGATTTTTCTACTTTTAAGTCATACACAAAATTATATACAAATATTTACACTTGTCTCATACATAAACTATAAGTCATGTATACAACAATAAGCAGTGTGAAAATGAGGAAGAGATAAAGGGTCTTATTTGTAATAGTTCCCAACAGGAATTTAAGCTGCAAGAGAATTCTATGTTCCTGGAGAAGTGATATTTATATTTTCCTGTGGGAATTTGAGTGGTCCCGATTTATCTTGTATGTCTCTGGTGGGGACATACCTCCCAATGGGAAAACAATAGGTATTTCCCGAGATGACTGCAAGCCAGAGATAGTTTTTATATGTCTCCAGTGAGGATATATTTTTCCCAACTGGAAAATGGCACAATGAACTTGAATTCAGGCAGAGGTCTTGATGCACCTGTGCTAATGAATAACTGACCACTTATATTGACTCCATGTGGCTAACTAAACAACTGACTACTTTTGTCACTCTATGAACAAATGTCAATAAGTAGCTGTCACCTGACTTCATCTTAACCAAAGGAGATAATTGCTTTTTGCATCCTTGCAGCAACTTGGAAGGAGAAATAGGAGAGCCAAGTTCAAATTCTAATTGAATTCATTTCATTCACTTTGGGAGATGTATGAATCCATCTCTTCTCCCTTCACTCATGGGTTAAATGGTAGGACTTGTATCTAGGAAAAAATCATTGTTACCGTTTAAATTTTAATGCAATATTCACTTGCAAAAAAAAAAAATTCTTCTTACAATCCAAAAAATGTGATTGGGCTTTAAATAACCCAGAAAAGGGTTAAGACATAAAAAAAAAATTTCAAACTACCCAGTTATTTCTCTTTGTGTATCCACTAAGTCTAAGCCCACACTACCCAGCCCCGAGATTGGTCTTAGTATATCACTAAATTCACAAGCTAATGTTTTAATCCTTTAATGATTCAAGACTATCTAATCTTTAATCCATTAGGTTATTTTCCTGAGAGACAATAGCATAGTGGATTATAGCTTTACTTGATGATAAAAAGTTGAATGTGAATGGGTAAGTTAAAATTCGGGATACAGCAGATGTCAGAATTTAAATTTAAAGCTGTGTGCCTGCATTTTTAATATTTTTGATCTAAAACTGCAATTGACGTTTGTTGGATCCCCCCCCACACACACACACACAAACCACCTTCCTCCACATCTATAAATAATAATAACTCCATCAATAAAACGATGGTAAATCTCAAGAAGTAGATTCTCTGACTCTTCTATAAATATTTTCATTGTAATTGTTCTGATGAGCTTTCCTTTTTGGTAACTTTGCAAATTTAAGTGCAGTACTAGATTAGCAGATATGTCTCATCATTTTACAGTTTAAATGGCTAGATGAAAGTATATGTTCTATGCTAAAAGTTTCTGCTCTCACACTTCTTACTTGTGAAAATCTTTTCTGGCATCTTGCTTTAAATTCAACTTTGATCTTCAAGAATTTATATGTAAATGTCAATTGTCATCTTCTATCCTTATTTCCTGTTCTTTTATTGTCCTCTATCCTTAATAAAGTGTTTCTCTCAGATTTTTTTCATGCTTAGTGATCTTTTGCATCTTAGTGGCTTTATTGCTTAGGGTGAAATGATTTTTTAAAAAAAATTACTTTCTTAGAATAAAACAGGTCTCTTAGGAGTTTCTCCATATTTTCATACATTTACCCACTATTAGCCTCTCTCTCTCTCTATTTATATCTAACTGCTAATGCCCTTGGGAAAAATATTAATCCTCTTCTTCTCCCTCCAGCTATGGGTAAATAGCAGGACAGACTGAGTTCTATAGCCTTGGGTGGAAACTGGTCTAGGAGAAGGACAACTCTGAGTTCAAAACCCGCAGAGGGTTGTTTGGGGACCTTGTAGCACATGGTGCATCAGGTCTCTATATTCAGCACTTCAAAAAATGTGGTTGGTTCTGCACAAAGCCTTCACCACTATAATCAAATCATAGGTGCTGGTGTCTGGCTGTCGGGTACTAGGAACTGAGCTGCTTGACCCTCATAGGTTGAATATGACGGGAGAGTTCACCATATATATATATATATATATATATATAAAAAAGTGGACATTGAAGTTAACACCTAGAGGAGATAGTCTGTTTCATGCTAAATGCAATCCTCAGTCCTGATGATTATGTTTAGCATGAAACAGACTGTTGTCTCTGGGTGTTGACTTCAATATTCACTTTTATATTTACATATGCTCTAACCCTGATAACGAGCACTTTAACCCATAAATATAGCATACCCATGCAAGGCAGTAATGTAAGGATTAGGGACAGAAACATTAATAATGAGCAGAAAGAGTAATCAGGAGGACAGTAGACATTGCATTTAAATTTTTGCAGATTAAAGTTGGTTGGAAAGCATGGAGCCAGAAGGGTGTTCCACAAGTGAGAAGTGTGAGAAAAGAAACTGTTAGCATAGAATTTATGTTTACATCTAGCCAGCTCAACTGTAAATTGATGAGATCTTCATGCCAATCTAGTACTGCACTTAAATTCAAAAAGTCTAGCTCATCTGCACAATTACCTTGAAAGTATTTATAGAAAAACACACAGAGGCAACCTTATGGCAATGGGGAAGTGACTGAAACCGAGTCATCAGATCTGGACCAATAATATTGCTGATTCTTCTTTGGATTTTATCAAGATGCTGAAGTTAAATAGCAGAGGCACTGGAATATATGTGGAAGCAATAATATAAGCATGGATAAATGGTAGACATAGATATGTAAGATAGATTCTGGAGAGTAAAATTGTCTCGCATAACACTTTCATAGCAGCTGACCTAACAATGGATTCAATATAGTTTTTCTACTTCATGTCAGCTGAGAACATGAGCCCAAGAAGGCACAATGAGTCACTTTCCTGTGGGTTAGATCACCTCTCAGCTGATTCATGGTGAGAATTTTAATTTTGGCGGCATGAAAAATTAACAAGTCATCTTTTGCTCCAGTTAACAACAGACTTGAACTCATTTTGAACATTGGCTGCCATTTTGACTGTGTTGGACTGATCAGCCTTACTATTGAGGTAAGAGTAAATGGTTGTGTGGTCAACATAGATGCCAAGATGGGAGAATATGACTTCCAGCAGGCAGGAAAGCAGGAGGTAGCATGAAGTCAGTAGGTGATGCTGTCAAGCAGTATCACATGTGTGTCACAACCTTACACAATTCCTAACTTTCAGTGTCTTTGCAAACATACTAGAGTATTTTCTCTCCTTGTTACTCAG
Organism: Acanthosepion esculentum; assembly: GCA_964036315.1. NCBI lineage: Eukaryota > Metazoa > Mollusca > Cephalopoda > Sepiida > Sepiidae > Acanthosepion > Acanthosepion esculentum. The sequence goes on from OZ038496.1 coordinate 107,580,932, forward strand.
TTTTATATTTGAAGAATATGACAAATGGAAAACTATTTTATTGAAATTAGATTACATGTTTTGCTCTTCATTCATCAGATCAAAAATGAAATTAAAAAATGTGTGTAAAAAAAAACAAATGAAACAAAAAAATACCTTTTTTACAAAAGTTGCAAAATTTCATTTTTTTCTTTCATCACGAGAAACACCAGCTTATCAGAAAAAATACTAATGATTTAACATAGAATTTAGCTAACAGAAAAACTGTGAGAATGTAAAATTTCAACAAAAACTAGAACATTTTAAAGAAAAGTAAGAAAATGAATATTAACAGCTTTTTTACAAAATCACTCAGTTCCATTCTTTTCTTTCATCGAAAGAAATGCCAGATTAGCAGAAAAAGGACTAAGGATTTATTATTTAAGCATACACACAAATACACATATTTTCTCCTTTTTTATTTTTTATCTGATGAAGCCTAACAAGGGTGAAATGCATAAACAGTTATATATAAAAACAGAAATATAAAATATTGCCTTGTTGATATTGTCTTCCATATACTTACACCCATATAGCATTGAAATACTGCTTCCTGTACAATCACCAAAGTTAAGCAACATTGAGTTTAGTCACAACTTAGATGGGTAACTGCTTAGGAATACAAGGTGCTTCAGGTGGTATAATGGTGCAAGGTGCTTCAGGTGGTATAATGGTGCAAGGTGTGCAGGTGGTATAATGGATAATGGCTGGGAAATGTTAATTGGAGAGTTGAGTTCCAATTACAGTTGTGTTTGTTATATTCACTTACAAGCAAATACCCTTAGGAAAGGAATTGATCCACTTCTTCCGCACTAGCTATAGGTTTAATTAGTCCTACTTGTATCACTAAATCATTATTATCTTCAAAAAACAAAATTCTTAATCTAAAAATATTTTCTGGCTTTAAGGGTTGATAAGCTGTAAAAACAATCAGTGCAAAAAACCATCATTTCATGTGAAAAATATTGTTGCCACTGTTTTTTGTCTAACTAGGAGCAGTGCAACAAGAGGCTTTATGTTTCACCTTTGACCTCCAAAAAGCCAAATTGTAATAATAAAATCAAAATTTTATTCTTATGCTTTCATTTCAGGTTTTCTTTAGTTTGTGTAATTTGCTAACTGCATGCTAATAACCATTTAAATGATTTTTCTGTTTGTTTAGGCTGCATGGCCGAGCGTCTAAAAACAAAAATTATTGAGCAAGAGAAAATGGTTGATATTGTGTGTGGACCTGATGCATATCGAGATCTTCCAAGATTATTGTCTCTAAGTAACAAGGGTCAAACTGCGGGTATGCAATATTTATTCACCAATTTATTTTTTTCCCCTTCTACAAAATATTAATTATACCTGTTAATTCCTCCACTCTGCCTACCAGTGAATGACATCAGCTTATCTGAATTTCTCACAAGATTTTGTGGCTATTGTGAAATCTTTCGAAATTTTTTTCTATGATTTTTAAGTATTTATTTCAATAATAAAGTTCAGTGAGTACACTTGCCAGAATATTGTAATTCATTCAAAACTCTGAGGATGCAACATAGACCTAAGTAAAACTGGTGAGCACATCAACCAAATTTTGTGCTAAAAATAACAAAGATGAGGATGCTAGTCCCCCCCCCTGAAAAAACCAACAACAACAAAGATTATTAATATACTAACATCGGGTCTGTATGTCATAGTTACAGAAACTGTGTGCTCATCTTTGATTTTGTCAACTTCACAGTATAGTAGGGTTAGCTGGGCACCATTTGTGAGAAAAAGTTCACCATGACATAATTCATTCTGCTGGAAATTTAGAAACAGCATGCTGTACTGCTTGGCATTCAAGCCGGATGCTCCAATACAAACTTTTTCATTTTGGGTGTCAATCTGAGGACTGTGCAGAGGATTCAGAAAGAGCTGGATGAGTCTAATGGTGATTATAAAGGTGTTTGGAGTGATCATGAGTGATGGCAATGTTATGCCTCCAATCATCTTCCCACAGGCCCTCGACTCAACACGGAAGCCTACATCATGCTTTGAGGAGGTAGTGCTGTCCTGGGTCAAGAGGATGGCTGCTGGAAGACCCTATGTCTGGCAACAGGATTCTGCACCATGCCACACAAACAGGAAAATCCAGTCATGGCTGTTAGATTATGTCTGCAATCATATGACCTCTTACATCTGGCCACCTAACTCCCCAGACTGCAACTCCTTTGATTATTATGTGTGGGGACACAGTTGAGCAAGATAATGACAAAGATTATGGCAGCATTCACCAACTTAAAGAAGGAGACTATCCAGAAGCATTACAGGAGGTTCCAAAGTCATCTCGAGGCTGTGGTTGAAGCCAATGGTGATTTTATTGAATAAATTTTCTCTTTAGTATTTCAAAAATTTTTGTGTAATTTTGGTAATTATATCTGTTAAAATGAGATGTCAGTGTTATTTTCATTTTTACATAATTTAGACAACAATTTATTGATCATACCCTGTATAGTGAAATTATTCTGTGTGGCATGTGTGTTAGAGTTGGTCAGTTTGGCAATTTATGTTTCAGTATTAGTTTCCTTTTTTTTTTTTCTTTGATGCCACGGTTTTTGATTTGTTTTTTTGGTTTCTAATTTAGTATTTTTGCTTTCTAAGGAAGTCATTCATTTTCTTGTGTAAAGATAGCATTTCTAGTCAATATCTGATTTTGCTTGAGATTGATAAATTTGCAACTTAGTCTGTTCAACTCGCAATTTCTTAATATAATTACTGAAACTACTGTCTGACACTGACAGACACTTGTTTTCAAATAAAGTTTATTTATTAAACTTTCAAATAAATTGTCAACTATATAGATAACTACCATAGTTATTTTAAAAAGTGGTAAAATACAAAAGAAATCGTCACATCAATAAACTATCTATATTTGTGTCTTTGGACAACACATTTTCAGAGAGAAAATAGTATAGCTCTCCAGAAATTAATTTAAAATGTGGCTTTTAAAAAGCCAAAAAGTGAAACCCCTCATGTTTTTAAAAATATGAATTTTCTTTTTTGATGCGCCAGTCAACTATTATTGGGGTTTTGCAAATAAATTTCTTCTAAACAAGGAAAAACAAGGAGTTATTTCTTTTCCCCTAAATAAATTTGTTTTTATCTGGCAGATACACCTAAAATTAAATAAGAAAAATAATTAAAAGCTTTTAATTTCATTTTTAGAATGAGTATATTTCTAAATCTGTTCTTTTTTAGATACACATTTTAAAACTGAAATTAAAAACTATTTTAATCATTTTAATAGATAATCTTAAGTGTATTTGCTAGATAAAACCAGAAAGATATTTGTAAAAATAAAATGAATTAATTTTTCTTGTTTAGAAGAATTTTATTGGCAGAACAGTAACAAACACCCACCAAACACTAAAAAAGAATAATTTTTACATTGGGTTTTTAAAAAATGACTTGCAGTTTCGAAAATATACACATTTTAAAACTGAGATTAAAACTTACTTTATTCTTTTCATCTCTAATTTTAGGTGTATTCGCTAGATAGAAACAATTTTATTTGTAGAAAACAAACAATTTTACAGTACACTAAAGACACATATCTGGAAATATACACATTTTAAAAGTGAAATTAAGAACTATTTTTAATTATTCTTAATAACTAATTTAGGTGCATTCTCTAGATAAAACACAAATTTATTTATTAAAAAAGATCTTCATTCATTTTTCTTGTTTTACAACTTATTTCGTGATTGGCGTTACATTGGCTTACTAAAAAATAATTACAAAAAATCCGACTTCATAACATTAAGACAAAACTAGCAACTAATTTTTTTATTTTTACTCGCTATTTTGTTAACTTAATTTTACCACAAAAAGTTTTTTTATGAAAACTGAAACAAATAGATTTTTATTTTTCAGACATCATGTCGTATTTCCTTTTTTTTCTGTTTGAAAACATTATGATTTCCAAGTGTCATATTTCCTTTTTTTCTTCTTCATTTCTTTTGTAAACAAATAGATTTTGCATTTATTTCCTAAAAATAGTCAATTAAATGTTTTTTAACATAATTTTGTTCAATCGTTTTCTCTTACAATGGTAAAAAATTTTGATAAATTTTCATTTTAATAACATCTTAAAGACTTTTTCAAATGTGTTTCTTTGGATATGGTCACTCAGTTGTGATAGCACTTAAAAAACAGAACGATTTTGGTTTCATAAAAAATTTAGATGCAGTTTCATGGAAGGAATATGAAAAGTGTTTTTTTTTTCGGTTAAACCGCACTCCTCTAATATATATATACACATATATATATTTTAGGTGTATTTGCTAGATAGAAACATTTTATTTGTAGAAAACAAACAATTTTTTACACTAGAGACTAACATATCTGGAAATATACACATTTTAAAAGTGAAATTAACACCTATTTTAATTATTCTTAATATCTAGTTTAGGGACATTCCCTAAATAAAATAAAAAATTTATATATAAAAAAATTTTCACCAGTTTTTTCTTGTTTACAACAACTTTATTCCATGTTTAGCGTACTCAACTGGCTTACTAGAAGACTCTTACGAAAAATCCGACTTAAAATTTAACATTAAGACGAAACTGGCAACTATTTTTTTTATTTTTACCTGCTATTTTGTTAACTTAATTTTACCACAAAAATTTTTTTTTGAAAGCTGAAGCAAATAGATTTCAGACATCATGTATTTCCTTTTTTTCTTCTTCATTTCTTTTGTAAACAAATAGATTTCACATTTATTTCCTAAAACTAGTCAATTAAATGTTTTTAACATATTTTTGTTCAATCTTTTTTCTCTAATAATGGTATAATTGTTGATAAAATTCAATTTTATTAACATCTGAAAGTCTTTTTCAATAGTTTTTCTTTGTATATGGTCACTCAGTAGTGATAGCATTTAAAAAACCTGAATAATTTTGGTTTCATAAACAATTCCAATGCGGTTTGACGGTGTGAAGATGAAACCGAAAAAGTTGGCTTTTCAGTTAAACTGCCCATCTTTAGGGTGCATGCATATATATATATATATATGTATATATATGTATATATAATTTTAAGGTATGCTTTATTTAAGAGTAAAAGTGATCAATATCAGAAATAGAGTATATGTAAATATAAATATAAAAGTGGGCACTGAGGTCAGCACCAAGTGGCAACAATCAGTTTCAACTGTTTGGCGTTGATTTTATTGTCCACATGTATATATATATATATATATATATAGTGGCGGAAAACAAATATTTGTACACATACAAATTTTTAATTTATTGTATTTCCAACTAATGAATAAACATACTTTTCATATAATTAACTCTACCCTGATGAATAACTAAATATGCATAGAAAACAGAAAAAATAAATCTCATTTATCCATTTTAATGGGTGAAAGTATACAAATTTCAGATTTAAAAAATTTTAAATTGCTTTAATACTCTAGATTATTCAAGTGGAATACTGTAGAATGTTCCAATTATGTTATCAGTAGTTATTTTTAGTCCCCAAAATACAAACAGAACATTCTGTTATTGATATTTGTGCAGGAAGATTTTCACCATGGCAAGAGGTAAAGAATTGGCAAATTTGCAAAAAGAGCTGATTATTAAGGTCTGAAAAGAAAGTAAAAATTACAAGATAATCTCAGACAACCTGAATGTTCCCTTTACTAGCATTAGTTCATTCACTGCAAGCTATAAAAAACTTAGAACTGTTGAAAACCAAAGAAGAACAGGTGCTCCACAGAAGATTTCTGTAAGATCTTTGAGAAAATTAATGTGTCAAATTAAGCAAAATCAAATGGTTACTCATTAAGAGTTGCAGAATGATTTGCTTTCATCACAAATCTGTGTCACTAAATGGACAATAAGCAATGAAATTCAGAGGAACAATCTAAAGTCACACTCTCCTCGAAAAACTTCACTGCTATTGAAAAGACACAGAGATGCCAGGCTGAAATTCATTTGTGAACATAAGGATAAGGAAAAATCATATTGGAAAAGAGTATTATGGACAGTTGAAACCAAAACTGAGTTGTTTGGACATAATTCTAGAAAACATGTCTGGAGGAGAGATGACAATACTTTCAAACAAAAGAACACAGTTCCAACAGTGAAATTTGGTGGTTGCAGCATCATGGTTTGGTGATGTTTTTCTGTAAAAGGTACTGGCAACATATCAGTAATAGATGATGGAATAAATGCCACAGCATATCAAAATATTTTGGAAGCAAATTTAAGGATTTCAGCTGAAAATCTTAAACTTCCTCCTGATTGGATCTTCCAACAAGATAAATATCTTAAGCACACTGCAAAATCTATGAAGAAATGGGTTGCTAAAAAAAAATGTAAATATCCTGAAATGACCAAATCAGTCCCCAGATTTAAACTCAATTGGGAATCTTTGGCATTATTTGAAAATTCCAATCCAATCAAGAACTGCAAGAAACATCCCAGACCTGAAGACCATATATGAAGAAGAATGGAACAAAATACCAACTAAAATTTACAAATCATTGAAATCTACAAGAAGAGGTTGGTTGTTTTAGAAGTGAATAATGGCTATTCTACAAAGTATTAAATGAAGATTGTATTCTTTTTTGTATTGTATAAATACTTTTTTTCACCCATTAAAATGGATAAATGGGATTTATTTCAATTAAATCAATTTTTTTTGCTTTCTATGCATAATTATTTATTATGCATCTGTGTAGAGTTAATTACATAAAAAGTATGTTTATTCATTAGTTGGAAATACAATAAATTAAAAATTTGTATGTGTATGAATATTTGTTTACCCTCACTGTATATACAAGGGTGGACTGAAAAGTTCATAGGCTGACTAGGAAAGAATGATGCTAGAGCTGTGACATTTTGAATGCATTAATTTCAACTCTTCTTATTAATAACTGCATTGTTTATTTCCAGGTAAACTGACACCTGACTGATCAAAGAAGAATTAAAAATAACTAGTTACAACTTCCTTTGAAAATGGACAAAATTTGGCTTTGTGGTGTTATCAAGTACCTGCAAAAAAAGGGTTTAGCCCCTAAGGATATTCATGCTGAAATGGTTGCTACATTAGGGGATTAGGAGCTGACACTCCAGCTTCATCAACAGTGCAAAAGTGGGTAGCTGAATTTAAAAGGGGAAAGAAGAGTCTTGAAGATTACCTAAGGTCTGGACTTCCTGCAACTGCCACCACCGAGGAAAATATTGTGTTCACCACATGGTGATGGATGACAGGTGAATGACTATAAATCAAATAGCCAGTGCTATTAGCATATCTCTGTTGAGATTATTCTACACAATGAACTTGGCATGATGAAAGTTTCTGCTTGATGGGTTCTATATCTTCTGACATCTGATCAAAAGTGCACCAGTTTGATCACATCACAGGAAAATTTGGCATTGTTTGAGCCAGATCCAGCTGGTTCCCTTGAATTTTTCTTAACCCCGGCTGAGTGTTAGGTTCACAACTTTGAGCCAAAGAGAAAATCTATGCAGTAGAAACACCCCTGCTCACCAGCTCCAAAGTAGGCCAATGTCATTTCATCTGCAGGAAAAGTGATGGCCTTAGTTTTTTGTGATGCAAAAGGCATTGTATTTATTGATTATCTTTAAAAGGGTTACACCATCAATGTAGAGTACTGTACTAATTTGCAGTTATGAAAGTATATCAAGACCGAAAACCACATGAAAACTGATAAAAGAGATCTTGTTTCATTACGACAATGCTCCAGCACACATGACCTTGGCTTCAAGAGCTTCTGTCTGTGACTATGGTTTTGAACTGGTTAATCTCTCTCCCTAGTCTCCTGATCTGACTATAATCTGTTCCCCAACATGAAAAGACACTTGGCTGGGAACCAGTATCACAGTAATGACTTTTTTAACCAACAGGATAAAAGCTTGTTCACCAATAGGATCCAAACACTGCAACACCAATAAAAGAAGTATGTGAACTGCAAGTTGAACCTTGTTGAAAAATAAGCCTCATTTGGTCACATTCTATGAGAGTATCTTGGTCAGCATATGAACATTTCAGCCAATCTTTATATATATATATATATATATATATATATATATATATATATATGATAAAAATATAGTTTTACGGTATTCAATATTCATAGGTAAGAGTGATGAATATCAGTGTTACGGTGTATATAAATATAAAAGTGGACACTGAGGTCAACACCAAGTGACAACAGTCTGTTTCATGCTTGAACACAATCTTCATGGCCTAAAGACTGTGTTCAAGCATGAAACAAATGGCTGTCACCACTTACCAAGAGGCTATAAATATTAGGTATTACAATAGTCAGTTTTTCATTTGTGATTGGCAATTGCTATCTGCGTGAAACTCAGAGTTGTTGTAAACATTGAGGAACAAATGTATATTTATTTTTAGGAGATATATATATTCCCAAGTGGTCACCTATCTAAGCTTGATGGGTGAGAACTAGTGTTTCAATATGATATGGCAATACCTGGTGCTGTATGCTTAGATGTACAGGTGATATAATGTGTAATATCTCAGAATGAGATCAGATGAGCTCCTTATTGGAGCCAATGGCCAATATTTGAATGCCACTTCCAAGGGTCATATAATGAAAACATGATGGGAGACTATATTTGGGAACTGATTTTTAAAATTTATAGTAAATCACAAAAAAATACTTTGATGTAGGCTTCCACGTTGAGTCTGAGTCCCACAACAACAAATTCAGGAGTTCTTTTCTTATCAGAATGATCAGAGTGAGTTTTCTAAGCTGCCATACCGCATAATCACCATTAGACTCATCGAACTCTTTCTGAATTGATTGATACCCAAACATTCAGAAATGTTTATATTGGAGCTTCTGGTATGAATGTCAAGCAGTACAGCATACTGTTTTCAAATTTCTGGTGGAGTGAATTGTGTCATAGTGCTCATTTTTTCACAGATGGTGCTCAAATGACCATATTATACTGTTCATTCAACAAAATACATAAATTTTTTTGTCGTCTTTCTTGTGTAAGTAATCCTAGAATAAATAAATGCTACTTTTGAATCCTATGTCATTTTGTTCCCACTTTGCTTGAACTAGAATATTTACATTCACCAGGTTTCCCAATGGGAATAGGTAAATTTCCGAAATATTATCCTGGTCACAAAAGCAAAGTTTGAAAGAAGTATTAGCCATGTTTCATATTTTCCAGGTATGAGCAGATAGAAAATGACATTTTCTACCAATGGACAAAAATCATGTTACACAGTGATCATATCCTAATGTCAAAATCATCAAATATTGAATATTGAAAGCTCCAAAAACACACCACTAATGTCCTTCAGGATGTGGCATGGTGGATATAAGATTTGGTTATATGTGTGTGTCTGGTGGTCATGAGTTCAATCCTTGGGAAGCACCAATTCAGCAGGCATGAACAATAACTGATATTCACAGGAAAAAAATAACAATAATCAACAGATATTCCATATTGGCCAATCAATGGACACTTGATGATGACCAGTGTGTACTTTGTGTTTATAACATCTATATCAACCAAGATGATAACACAAAAATATTGATAATAACTCATCTCAGAAATGAAATAATAAAAGTTTATAAATTTATCTGTTATTTTCAACTAGTATCATTCCAAAAATTGTTTGGACAGTTGACCAATTCATTATTCATATGGAAAGAAGAGGCATTATCTTTCCAACCGAAAAAATTCAATATTAAAAATTCTTGAAGTGAGTTTCTTAAAAGAAACTGATGTTTTTTTTCTTCTTGTTTATTTTTTCTTTTTTCTTTCTAAGACTGAATTGTTTTTTTTCCTCTGTTTTTCTTTTAGTTAACGTAATGCTTTCTTCAGATGAAACTTATGCTGATATTCTGCCTATCAGGATGGACAGTGAGAGTAAATCAGCTTTTGTGTAAGTTGATGGATTTTTTCCTGACTTTCAAAGATACTTTTATTTTAATATCATGATCAATTGAATTCCTAATAAATAATTTACTTCAAAAATTGAAAAATGAATTTTGCTTTCAAAATCCATACTAGTTATAGTGTCATAACTGTAAATTAATAATGATATACATATACACACACATATACACAGGGTTTGATGAATAAATTGTTGTCTAAATTAGGAAAAAATGAAAATAACACTGACATCACATTTTAACAGATATATTTACCAAAATTACATAAAAATATCTTGAAATACTAAAGAGAAAATTTATTCAATAAAATCACGACTAGCTTCAAACACAACTACCGGACAACTTTGGAATCTCCTACAACCCTGGTTTCTTTGTTTAAGTTGGTGAATAAGTTGCTACAGTACTTGCCTTAAAGTTCCCCTTTGGCATGACAAGGAGTTTTGTTGGTCTCTCACTCAACTGCGCCCAACACATAATAATCAAAAGGTTTGCAGTCTGGGGTGTTTGTTGGCTAGATATAAGGGGTCATGTAATTGCAGAAACTGTCTGACAACTATGACTGGGGTCTCCTGCTTGTGTGGCATGGTGCAGAGTCCTGTTGCTAGATATATAATCTTCCAGCAGCCACACTCTTAACCCAGGGCAGCACTACCTCCTCAAGGCACTTGATGTAGGCCTCTGTGTTGAGTCTGATGACCTGTTGGAAAATGAATGGAGGTATAGCATTACCATGACTCACTCCAAACACCATGATATTGACTGGATATATCATTCAACTGTTTCTAATCCTCTGCACTGTCCTCAAATCGACATACAAACAGTCTGAAATGTATGTATTGGAGCTTCTGGCACAAATGCCAAGCAGTAGTACATACCGTTTCTCAATTTCTGGCATAGTGCATTGTGTCATGGTGCTCTTTTTCTCACAGACAGTGTCCAACTGAATCTACTATACTGTGCAATTGACAAAATCAGAAACAAACAATGTGCATGTGCAAAATCAAATACGTAAAATGGTGACAATTTAGCCATGGCACCGTGTGTGTGTGTGTGTGTGTGTGTGTATGCATATATATATGTGTGTGTGTGTGTATATATATGTGTGTCTATATGTGGGTGTGTGTGTGTATATATATATGTGTGTGTGTGTATATATATATATACATATATACATATATATATATATATGCGTGTGTGTATATATATATGTGGGTGTGCGTGTGTGTATATATATGTGCGTGGGTGTGTGTGTGTGTATATATATGTGTGTGTATATATATATGCGTGTGTGTGTGTAAATATATATATGTGCATGCGTACATATATATATATTTTACCATTTTTTGTTTAAAAAAAGAAGGAAACCAAATAAATGAAATTGGCTAGACAATATACACAAACATATTTTTTTAAAAAATTTTAATTTAAGAGATTAAAATTTAAAGAATAATATTTCAGCATCCCTTCTCCTTTGTGCATGTGTAATTACATGAACATCACTTTAGTCTGAAGTCCTAAAAGACGAAATGTGTCACATGTAAAAAAATTTTCTACTTTGTCATTAATTTTTATAATAACAATGGTTTATATATATATATATATATATATAAAAATTTATGATCTTGAGCCAACTTAGTGAGCACAGGCTCTAAACAGATTTGCTCAAGCTTAATGAATGGTAAAAATGTGTTGTTAATTGGCAAAGAAATAAATCACCTAATGTATGATGATGGTGATGTATATTTATATATTCATGAAACACCAAAGTCTTGGTACAACCAACGGAAAGCCTGCCTGGTGACCAAAGGAAACTTAATAAAAAGAAGCACTAACAATGAATAGATCAAACACAAGGACAAAATTAAACAACATAAGAAAACGGAGGAAAAGAAACAAAGAAAAAAAGATAAAAAAAGACCAAAATACTGACACCTACCTAAACAGTAACAAAAAGTGTTCTTTGCTAAGAGAGAGCAGTTATGCTTTTCAGCATTACACTTCAGAAAAATACAAAGTTACTTCAAACTGCTACTTAAGTGTCACTCTACTGTAATCTTCAGGAAACCAGAATATATATATATATATATATATATATATATATATAACAAAAATAAATGAAATGAATTAATCCAAACCAATAAATAAGTAAATAAATTAAGTAAATAATAAAGAAATTAACAAACCATGAACACACTCATATACACAAGTAAATGTAATAATAACAACCAAGAATAATAAAAGCTAACAAACAACACTAAATAGCCAAAAAACTACATCCACAATTATTTCCACCCAATAGCCACTAGCATAATTTGAAACCTAACCATTACTGCCCACCATTAGATTAATAAAGTACACTGCCACAATACATCACTCATCTGTATATATAAATAGTTGAGCAAAAATGCAACACACATGGCCTAATGATTGCATTTAAGCATGAAATAGACTGTTGCCTCTGGTTGTTAACTTCCATGTTAACTTTTATATTTACATATGCTCTATTCCTGATTTTGAGCACTTTAATCTATAAATATATCATACTTTAAAACTCTATTTTATCATATATATATATAACGTACACACACTCATTTTTGTTTGTTCTTATTTAGATCTATTATGCGGGGCTGTGATAATATGTGTACTTATTGCATTGTTCCCTTCACACGAGGTAGAGAGAGGAGTCGACCAGTTGAATCTATTCTTGAAGAAATTCGGCTACTATCAGACCAGGTAAGAAAAAAATTAGCAATAAATTCCATAAAGAGAGAATTTGACATAATACCTATCAATATTATCCATTTGTTAAGACTGCATTCTGTTTCATAGGTGATAATTGCTGTTTTTATAGTAATGCTTTTCTTCCTGACAAATCCACTTTTTCCTCAGTTTTCAACAAAACAGTCATTGTGTCATATTCATTTATCTAGTAGAAATAATTGAAATCTACATTCTATGTAGAATACACAAAAATTTTGTAGTTTTTTCCACCTAACCCCTGGATGACGTGTGCATGGCATAATAGGGTTGTAACTACAACAGCTATAAAATAGGGACCAATTAAATGACATTTGCTCCTGGAATGATTGTTGGAGTCAAAAAGACAGTTTATGCTCAGTTTTCCCCAGGTAAATGTATAACACAAATTATTCCCCAGGTAAATGTATAACACAAACCACAAGTACTGTGGTAATGAGAATGATAATCAGCCAAAGAAAGGAAAAATGTATTAATTCACATCTCACTTCATTGACAATGCCATCATACTCAGCACATAGGGTTTCAGTGCGGATCAATAATGGTGCCATTATTGATATGGCAAAAATTTGTCTAGAGACACCATAACTTTTCAGCTTGTTGAGAAGGCCTGTATACCAAATATTGTTGAAAGCTTTTACGATGTCCAAAGCTACAGTCTGAGCTTGACCATTTTTATCTAGCACATGATTATCAGTATTACATCAGAAGTTGACCTAGAGAAATGAAAGCCATATTGTTTGTTTGTAAAAAGGCCCTGTGATGAGAGATTCTTAAGCAATTAATACTCAGTTGGAAAAAAAACCTTGGATAGCACAACTTGTAGATATGTCAAAACAAATTGGTACCCAAGAAAAAAATTGGGGGAAAAAAAAAGAAAGAATTAAAAACATTTGACCAGGGCTTACCCTGAAGATCCATTTAGGTGAAACCTAGGTAGGTTTTCCTGGCTCTTTAGGATTTATTTTATATATATATATATATATAATGTACCTCCACTGACTTTTCAATACCTAAGGTTTAAAATGAATTTTTAAAAATGAAAAAGCGTTTTTAAAGATTTTATTTTAGCTTTAATTGAAAGCTAAATGATTAAATTTAGTATTTCCATTAAGTGAAATATTCTGGTGTATTTCAAATAGAAATTATATAGATTGAAATGTCAAATATTTGCTCAACTTCAGAAAATCATCTCACAAGCAACCATTTTCTCACTTGTAAGAAATTTGTAAACAAAATAAAATTATTAATTTTAAAAATCTTCCAAAAATAAAATATATATTTGTGACACATTACTTGAGTAAAATTAGCAAATTTAAAGTTAAATTAATCTGATTGAAACAAACATTATTTATCGCATAAAAAAGTAATATACAGGCATTTCTTAACAACAGGTCTAGTTTTTCTTTTGTTTTTATTGACAAATCAATAAATTCTGGCAGGTAGTATGGATGACCAGAATTGACATAAATTTACAAAATCTAAGTGAACACATTTTTTTGTTGTGGGGGGAGTTAACTACCTAGTAATTTTTACAAATTAACATATTTTCAGCAATTATGTAATATTTTATTTACTTTTAGTTAAATTTAGGTATGTCCAATATTTCGCTAAAAAGTGGTATACCTTGACGAAAAAAGGTCCCCAAATTGATAAAACAATTTTTAACGTTTAAATATTTATGTTGTTATTAAAGAGGAAAGACCAAAGTATTTTCTGAATATTTTTTCAGATTTTTTAATCCTTCCTATAAATGTTAAAAATTTTATTAAAAAATCTTGTTTTTTTCGAGTCAAAAAATTTCGTAAAATCGAACTTATCGACATTTCTGTCGGAAAGATCATAGTTTGTTAGTTAAAAAATCATGAAAAATCAATTACACCTTTTTCTTTTGTTATCTTAGGAAATTTAGAATGATTAAAGTATACTTAATGTAATTTGAAAGAAACATTACTTACATTTTTAGCAGAAAATTTTTTAAGAGAGATATTTCCAACCAAGGTGGTCTATTTTCGTGCGTGTTGACAGGCGTTAATTGATGTACGTCAATATATTCACAACTTACGGCACGGAAATTTATTGGATGGTAGCGCAGAAGTGACATAATTCGTTCTAATTTTAAGTGAATCTGGTTAGTAGATTTTTTAAAAAAAATTCACTTTCAAATTTTTTTCTTTTTTTTTTTACCTTACGTTTGAGGAAGAATTCTGCACTGAAAATAACATTTAAATTATGAAAGAAAATCAAATTTTACAAGTAAAAATAAAACAGTAAAAAAAATACGTTTTTTTAAATTGAGGTTTATTATTTCAGTCATGAAATATTTTTCTGAGAATATAAAAATTACATGAAACACCATTAATTGAAACGGGTTAACTTAATGAAATGAGATTTTATTTCTTTTTTATTAAGGCAGATTTTTTTCTATTTATTAATAATTATGATATGGCCGTAATATGAGTTTTATTTTATTTATTAATAAAATTAACATGCTATGTTGGTTTTGTTTTTTGACTCAACAAGTATTTAGTAGTAGCGAGCTAACTCCAGAAAATTTAAACTCCAAAAATCGTTTTAATTGATAATTTGTCATGTGGATAATAATTCCAAAGTAATGTACAATGAATTTATGCATTCGATTTCAAACTTGAAAATTTGGGTGGACTTCCAAGGACGTTTTTTTTTTTTTTTTTTTGTAATTGTAAATAGTCGATATTTTCTTTTATCCCACTATTCGATTGTATTTGAATAGAAAAAGAAAAAAATTGAAAATAATACGACGATATTCAGAAAACTTGACAAGCGTTGTTTTGTTGTTACTGAACGAATCAAAGCCATTTCTGAAGTAAAAAAAAAACTTGCTTCTATCAAAAGAAACTACTCATGTGACATTATTTCAAGGTGTGCATCCATACTTTCGTTGGAGACAATTTTAAATACAATTTTGGAATATTAAAAATTATTTTAAAAATAATTATGGTTGTCAGATTTTAATAAGCTTTCAAATTTATGATCTTTAAAAAGTAGAGAACATAATATATCATTTCCATAAGGTTGCAGAAAGAACTTAATGTATAAATATATAACAACCTTTTGTCCCATTGTGTATTTAAAATTGAAAAAAAAAAGAAAATTAATGTAAAAATTCATTGTTCATCAAAAAAAATTTTTTCTTTCAGATAATAATTACCTTCGTATATATTATTCAGAAAAGCCATTAAAAACTTTCTTAATTAAATATTGTCTTAGTTTTATTGGGTTTTGTATTTTTACAATTGAGGTAAAAGTTTGGACAATTTCGGACATTTTTTTAACAAAAAAATCGATGATTTAGATTTTTCAGAGTTTTGTGCATTTAATTAAAAAAAAAAAATTCAGGTTGCAAATAAATTTTTTTTTGTGTTTTCATAAAATTAAGTTCGAGGGGGGTAACAGATATAAAAAAAAAATATTTATACCATGACTTTCAAAGAGACAAACATTTCTAAAATAAGTTCATTCATTTCTGAATATGTTCTGAAGTTTTCATTAAAATCCAACAAGTAGTTAATTTTTACAAGAATTTCGAAATTAATGTGTCTTTCAACTGACAAAAAAACAACTAAAAAAAACGCTAAAATGGCCAAAATTGGACATACCTAGTTAAATTTGAAGATGCTTTATGAAATTTGGGTTTAGTCTCTAGGTTCTTATCTTAAGTTTACCAACTTAAACAAAAAATTACTTAATTGAAGTATGACCAAAACTAAAATAAATACATAAAATAAAAATATTTCATGAAATTGCAATTAAAAAAGTATAAATTTAAAATATTGAAGGGATGATTTTCAAAGACGTTAACAATGAAACAACTGAATAATGAAAGTGAAAGAATTTCAGAGCACCAGACAAGTCTTAAATCCCAAGACCTTTTAAAGGATAATTTAATTTATGGCTTACCATAGTTACAAATTGGGTACATTTATACACTAAAAATTTTTTTTTTTAAATATTGAGTACAAGTGACTGATGAGCTTTTCAATTTTTGATTTGTAAATATAGTTTTCATTTAATAATAATATCATCTAACTGCTGTGAAGTAATGCAGAATTTGAAACTAATTTTAATATTAAAATTATTTAATTAAAATGATAAAATATTAAAACAATTCTTGTAAAAATTAATTAGTCATCAAAAAAATCTTCCTCTTAAAACAATAGTGTCCTTAATAAATCTTATTTATAAAAGCAATTAAAAGCTTTTCTAATTAAATAATGTCATAGTTTTATTGCATTTTTTACTTTACTATTCAGGGCAGATTTTTAGTGTATGGGAAACTGCTTTACAAAAAAAAAATTGACGATTTACATTCACCAAGGACTCCTGCTTTTAACTAATAAAAAAAATCCTCACCCTAACAATAGAATTTTTCAAAATTTCATGAAATTAAGTAAGTGACTTTTTCCATCATGATATGCTGTTTTTCTGTGAAAAAGTGGAGGTATATATATATATATATATATATATATATATATATATATATATATATATATATAAGAATTTGCAAAATATATGTTTTTTATTTGTAAAAAGTAATATTATCATGAAAATCTTTTAAAATCTTTTTTTTGCTGGGGCCAGTGTATTTAAGTTTTTCTGTCTTAAAATGAAATGTATTATTACTATGTAATGTGTGTATACATATGATGTTCATTTCAATTCCAAAAGCCGGAGCAAGATTGAAATAAGATTTTGTTGAAATTTCTTTCACCTACCTCTTTTCTTTGAAAATATATCTGTTAGGGCTCTTGTCAAATTTTTCCTTTGAAAATCCCCACTCCACCTTATTAAGAAAAATATGACATTTTTTTTGTTATTTAAAAGAAAAA
Source organism: Acanthosepion esculentum (assembly GCA_964036315.1). NCBI lineage: Eukaryota > Metazoa > Mollusca > Cephalopoda > Sepiida > Sepiidae > Acanthosepion > Acanthosepion esculentum. The sequence goes on from OZ038496.1 coordinate 107,598,515, forward strand.
AAATTTCTTTTTTTGTTGAAGGCTAAAATTACTATGGACATGTCTTGTTTTTTAATGGCACCATGGCATTGAATACAGGAAACGCAGTTTAAACACATCCCTTTATATATATATATATATATATATATATATATATAAAAATCTCCAGACAAGTTTGTTTAAATTCAACTGGCAAAGTCTGCCTGTTTAATTACTATATATTTTTTCAATTTTTGAATAAGATGTTGTATATTTAGATTGAAATTTATGGATAAACTGTTTGAAGTTCATATTTGTTCTGTTGTTTTGTTCAAGTACTTCAACTGACACCATCATTTTTAATAACCATGTGGTGTCTGTGTGGTAGGAAAGATTATGTTGGCTATATTTTGGGTGCAGTCCCTCTCCCCATAACCATTACACATAACATCACTATGTGCTATTTTAAAGTTTCAGCTTTCTAAAGAATACCAGTATGTAGACAAAGGAAACAGCAAAATTAATTTATTGAATTTCTATATCTAGACATTTACATAAATAAGATTTTTCATAGAAACTTATTCTTGTTCTAATTCAAAAGAAAATTAAACAAAAGCACTTTGAAAATTTTGAAAAACTTAAATATATTTTTTGCTTTCCTCAAAAACATTTTCTGTATAATGACAATGACAATATTTGACTGTTAATAACTTTCAATATTTTGATTATTGTATTTGCAGGGAGTCAAGGAAGTAACATTACTTGGCCAGAATGTCAACAGCTATAGAGATCTGACTCAATGGGATTCACTTGGGGGCTATGAATTAGAAACAGTGGCTGGATTCTCTACTGTCTACAAACCAAAAAAAGGTGGTCGGCGTTTTACTGATTTGTTGGATAAAGTATCCTTAATTGATCCAGAAATGCGAATACGATTCACTTCACCTCACCCCAAAGATTTTCCAGATGCTGTAAGTTTTGGTGTATTCATGCAACATTCAGTTCAAATTCATAATCTCTGTTTGATTTTAAAATAGAAGTTGGTGTATTAATAAATATTGAGGTAACAAATGAAATGAAAAGATTAATTACTGCATAAAATAATGATACCTTTATTTTAGCATGAAGAAACAAACGGGAAGGCCACTGAAATTGACTTACATAACTTTGTAATGTGGATGAGCTATGGTAGAAATATTTATTCTTCCATTTGTATTTCCCCCCCAGTATGGGCATTATTATATCTGTGATATAATAACATTGTACTTCACGGACAAAACAGAATGGCTGGAAGGAAAAGGAATGACAAACATGCTTTGTTCTCTGAGAGAGTTTCATAAGACATACATAAAACTATATATACATATATACAAGTGTCCTACATGGAAAACAAAATATCATATCTACACAGCAAGGTATAATGTAAGGAGAAACAAAAAGGTAGGGTCTTACATATAATATGGAGATACTCCTGTATCTGGAGAAGTCATGTTTAAGACTCCCAATTCAAACAGGCTTTATTCATCTACTATGTCCCAGGCAAGGATATATTCCACGAACATGAAACAGCAATTCTTGGGTTTTTCCTGTGAGATGGAGTTTCTTTCTTGAATCAACAACATGGATAGCACCACCAACTAAGAATAGCTATGTATCACCATCTTTTTTAGTTTTCTTGTAAGGTTTGGCCTCTGTCAAAAAGCTATTCTTACTCTTGCTTGCTTTCTTAACTTTTACCACACTAAATTCTTTCTAGAACTGTCCCCCTGCCACTGCAATTTTTTTTTTTGAGGGCACAAAAACATGAATGCCTACTGTTTTAAAATTGTTATGACTTTCTTTGTATTGTCTGTATAGATTTTATTTTTGTATACTAATAAAAGAATGAATGAGTAATATTTTGATGTAATGTATTACGTAATGCATTACGTTTTGTATGCATGTTTTGCCGTTGAAAATAAAAAAAAATTGAAGCACAAAATAAAAAACAAATATATTAACAATTTAACATAGTTCAACTTTCATTACTCCTTGTGGAGTTCTGGGATGCAATAAGAATCAAAATGACTAAGAAGGCTTTCATTTCATTACAAAAGTGACATGCTTCCATGTATCAAAAAAATAACAGAATTTGTTTGCTCTTTCTTTCACTTGACTAGCATATTTATTTGTCTCATTGACAAATAAAGTTATTATTTTATTGTTTATAAATAGACGAGATAATTCACTTTCAGGTACATCCATGTGGCCAATAACTTCCATAAAATTAGTCAGCCATGGATGATAGTAGCCACTTGGCACCTAGTGGTCATCATTGCTTTCCTCCACATCGCAAGCATGGTTATCATCTCATGTCCAAATATCCACTTGAGTAAAAGACTTCAAAATCATCATCAGAATCTGAATCAAAGAAATACTCTTGAATAAAAGCTTTGTCAGATGTTGATGCGGCCATTTTTGTTTTAAAAAATTGCAAAAATTTATGTGGGTTTAATTGATGTTACACCTCATGTAGAGTGTAGAAGAATTCAAAATAGTATTGGAAAATGGTAGTTTAGCCTTGTTCCAAAATTGTAGTATTTTTTGAACTTATCTATCCACACTTCATAATTAGAGGAGATAACCAATATTTCTCATGTTGTGTGTATTTTGATTTCAAAACATAGACTAAAGCCAATTTAATTAAAAACCCTACTTTGATTATACCTAAACTTACATTTATCAAATAATAAATGAGATACTATGAAGACCTCAGACCAACCAATGTAAATTGTCATTGATTCCAGGTGCTTCAGTTGATTAATGAACGGCCCAACATTTGTAAGCAAATCCATTTACCTGCTCAAAGTGGAAACAATGAAGTGCTTGAAAGAATGCGACGAGGTTACACTAGGGAGAGTTACCTCAACCTTGTTTCTCACATCCAAAGAGTAGTCCCAGGTGAGTGAATAGTTTCTCTTAATTTGACAAAATTGTTCTTTAGTTCTATCAGCCTGTTGCCTAGAGACTGAATTTTTATTATGGCTGCCAACTTCCTTTCCTTTCTTTTAAATCTTTGATATTCCCTCAGAAAGTTAAAGGAAGCAATTTCAATGGCTTTGCGCATAGACACCAAAGGACAATTTCTAACATAACATATAGCCTTAACTTTTAAGCTGGTAATTTCATTTTTTTTTTCTGTTGTCAATATTTTGACTTTCAGTGACCAATTCTGCAAATAAAATAATTGCTTCTTCATGTACATAGGTATTGAAAGACTTGTGTTTTCTCTTTTTGCTCAAAAAGAAAAATAAAGTTAGTTACTGAAGATGAAAAATAGATTCATTACAACACACGAGAATGAAGAAAATTTTAAAACCAGTGTCAAATTCAAATTTTGTATGTTTACACATTTTGTGTTGGAGCTCCAGTAATTTTATTTAAAAAAAAATTAAATTTATTTTCACATGACTAACAATTTCAATTTCAAAAAAATGCTATTAGAGAAAGAATGCTTTCAAGTTTTCCAACCAATAAAAATGTCAATAAAGTCTGCATTATGTCACAGGCCAATGCTTCTTTCTGCCTTTATATATTTTCTACAGACTTACAAGGAGAGACTGTAGAGTTCTTGGCTTTGGTGCATTTCTTAAAGTCAGTATTTTAATGACCAGACATTGATTGAACTCTTTTCTGGTAGATTAATTGGATTATTTATACTTATTTATACTTTGAGTTTGCATTTACAAATAACTTTTCATTTTATCTCTGAAAGACATCCAACTGGTAGACACTCTGAAACTGCAGCCGTTAAATCAAATGCTGTAATGGTTAAATCCATGAGAGCCTTCAACATCTCTATTTCAACATTGGAGAAAAAATTATTTTTGAGATACAAATGGATTTTTTTTATTATTATCATTATTTTTATTTTATTTCCTTTGATTTCTGGTGTATACTCATTTCTTTCTCGGTCTCAGCCAGAGACCTATGGCTAGAAATGGCATCATGACATTTTCTACTGAACATTTTTTTGAGAAAAAAACCTAAGATTATACACAAATTTTAAATTGGTAAAGCTCTTCATAAGCTGTGGGCTGTACTTGTGAGTACAATTTTTTGTATTTCTGTAAGGCTTGGACTACCAGAAATTCCTTCAATGAGTCTATTGGAACCTTTTCCAGTTAATCTGAGGACCCCAGCTACAACTGAATTTGTTGATTCCCTCATGTGCCAGATTTTTGAGATTTCAATTTTAAAGTCCTTGTATTTTGATAGTTTTCATTATTGTTATTTCCTTTAATTTTTGTTGTATACACATTTTCTTCCGGCTCCCAACCAGTGACCTAAGATCAGAATGACTTCATAACATTTTCCACTGATCATTTTAATAAAAAAATTATGATTATGATGCTGAAAACTTATGAAATTATATATTGCTTCATTTTCCTAACACCAGATGTATTTCCTAACATAATAGAGTAATATAACAATGAGCTTTCACACTTCACTGCACAAACTGTGTGATGACATCCAAGGTTAGCTGTATGTGTATAAACCTGGCTTGTACGTTCACAGGTTGTTTCACTGGCCATTATCTCAACAAAGAATAATGGCAAATGCTTTTCAAGACATTGCTTGGGAAGTAGCAAACAATACAATTTCTCATTTAATTGGCAATGTCTTCCTTCAGCTTTGAGAAGGTGAACTCCTGCTATCTTACTAACTTCAAGCCATGGAAAAAGTACCCTTACGCTCACTCCTGACAATCTTGCATTGAAAGAGTTGAGTAAACATTATAAGAAAGTTTCTAATTAAAGCATTGATCAAGTGAAGGTTAATAAAATAAAATAAACAATTCAAAAATATGAATTTGAACCATAAAATGATGTCAAGAGAGGATGTCAACATGACTTGAAACTGTGTCTCTGAATTTACTTCCAGGAATTGGATAAAAGTATTCATATGTTTGTCAGAACTCTGGCTGAGAAATTTGAAAATCTCTGTCCCTACCATTTGTTCAAAATACCTCAATTTCTTACTCTAACCTTTCATTCCTCCCTTAAAAGCGCACTTTAACATTTAGCACTCTGCATTATTTATAAATATTACTCCCCCTTTTACTGTATATGGAATCCCCCTCAAAATATAGTGTTTTATATATTAGTTCTATAGATTTGAAATTGCAGTAGCCTGGCTCCCAATTTGAGTCAAGATTGTTTTAGTTGTTGCCATAGAAGGATATGACTACACAACCAAGAAATTCAAATTCAACTTGCATTAGCAGGACTAATATTTTGCTTGGTGAAAATAATCATCTACAGAGTGCTAAGGCTTAAAAACCCAACAAGATAAAGACAATGAAATTTTAGAAGAAAATAAGACTGGTAAGGTTTTGACTACAATAGATACCTACACTAACACTAAATGAAAGCTTAGATTACAAAAAAAACTTGTGATGTTGAATTTCTTGTATAAACCTCTGATTTCAGCAGTAGGCAGAATAACCTGTGTTCCCTGTTAGCGTTCATGTTGTCTGATGTCTAGCCAAGCACACATGCACACACAAGGAAGTACTGTTATCAAGTCAGCTTCTCACTACTCTATTGCTAGGTATTCTGATGAGCTACATTCCTTAGTTCCACCAGTTCAAGCCTTCAGAGCTGATACCCACCATGTCATATACACTGGGATGAATCATCACCATTCCCTTTGTATTCCATTGGTATGAAGGAAGAAATTCAATTTGGATGGCCTCTTCCCAAGAACGGCTACTTTGTGGAACAGATTTCCAAGTGGATATGTCTCTGATTACTACAATCTTAACCTCTTCAAGTTTAGAGTTAACCATTATCTTTCCTACATATCCACATCATCTGCACTTACCTTCTCCTTTTACATTCATACAACAACCTCAATGAGTAACCCTCTTCCTTGAGTGGATTTTGGGCTTGGGTTAGCAACTGGTAAAAAAACTAAAAATAACATTTTGAAATTCGTTATTATCTTTTTTCTTTCATAATAATTTTTTCACTTGACACTGCTATTACCACATACACCCTTGGTAATTTTTATTGTTTTAAAAAGCTATTTTTAGAATTTCAATAAATGCCAAATATATTTTCTTGAGAACTGACAACAAAAATGTTAAACACTATTTATCAGATTGTTTATTTACAAAAATAATTTTATATCTACAATATCATAAAAATATGTAAACCAACTACAATACAGTAATTATTATTTATCATAAAATCAAGAAATAATTACAAAATTTCTTTTTTAGCCATAAATTTGTGTGGCAAGAGAGAAAGTCACTTACCTAGAAAAAGGGTACATATGTTTGGTACGATATGCCAAAGACAAATAAAAAAAGAAACAAAAAGTTTAAAGCTTTTTGTTTTTCTGCAATTTTTCAAAATGTTTGTGTACTGCAGAACAAGAAAATTTGAATAAACACCTGAGTAACTAAATTCAGTTTCATGTTTAGGTTTTATTCAAATATTCTCCTTCTGTGTCGGGTGTTCCAAGCATAGTGTCACATTGTTACAAATACTTATCAATTTATAAATATTTAAATATTTGTCATGTTAAAACAAAACCACACATGTCTTTGAGTCTTGTTTACCGCTGAGATGATGTTCAAGCATAAGAATTTGAAAGCTAATGTTCAAAGGAGGAAACCTCACCACTCTTAAATAAGAAAATGAAGAGAAATATGATCTTAGTTCTCTTCATACTGAACTAATTCTGTCTTTCTCTCTTGTAGGAGTTTATCTTTCTAGTGACTTCATTGCTGGCTTTTGTGGTGAAACAGAAGAAGCCCATAAAGACACAGTCAGTTTAATCCGAGAAGTCAAATACCATTTTAATTACATATATCCTTACAGTATGCGACAGGTGAATAGAATGGACTTTTCTTTTCATTTATCATATAACAATATTTTCTTTTTTTTTTATATACATTTTTTTTAATCTATTTCTACCAATTTTATACAGGTTTTCTTTAAGTGACTTTTGTGTTTGTGAAGAAAAACTTATAAAATTCTTACTATCCAAAAAATGTTTCAGCTTTAAATAACTCACAAAGGGGTGATAAACTGTTAAAAAAAAAAAATGAACAATCAATCTGAACCTTTTGTTTGAAGTAGTGTGGAACATCGATTTCATTATGTCATTATTTTGTCTCCAAATTATGTGTGATATCCATTTTACTTGTTGCTGTTACTGAAAGCTGTCAAGTGACATGGTTTCTGTTACTTGGTATTTTGTTCTTTGTTCATGATTCTGTAGCACCAACTCACAAGGTTAAAAGAAGGATAGATTGAAAAACTGGTTCTCATACAGTCACCGAAGTTAAGCAATGTTGGGCTTGGACAGTACCTAAATGAGTAACTGCTTGGGAATACCAAGTGCTGCAAACTTGGATGTGCAGGTGATGTAATGGATAATGCCTCAGAATTGGATATTATGAAATATGGCTTTGCAGAACAAGGGGTAAAGAATGTTAGGTTTGCTTCATGTACAAATTAATGCAATGTGCTGTCTGCAATGTCAAGATCTTAGACATGGCCAATAGCATCTCAAGGACTCAAGCATAGTAGAGTGTTAAAGAGCTTGTTGACCTAACTTCAAAACAAAAATTTCAAAGAACCAACATCAATGCATAAAAAGCTGCTGAGCTAAAATGGATCTCAAGAGTATTAGAATGGTCATGAATGATGACCTGTTCCTGAAATTATATGTCAATATACAAAGACGCTATTCTGTTACAAGCTTGGAGAAAAGATGTGTGTAGATGCCTGATACAATGTTTTGCCATTGCTCAAGGCCAACTTACCCCTCAGAGCAAATATGTGCAGACCCAAGACAAAGCCACACAGCCAAGAATATGCAAAAGTGCTGCAAAGCTGATTTTGTTAATTTCTAACCTACATACTTCTGGCCTCTGTCCGTTCTGAACTTGAACATGCTAGCGTTCGCCTTGTGAATCATTTTATTTCAAGACATTAATAAGACCTCTCACCTCCAATATTCAGGGCTGCTATAAAAGAGTGGACTAAGGGTTTCATGGTTAAAAGTTGCACAACTTTTCAAGATGAGGCTGTAATTGAAAATAATTTGCTTTGATATTATCTGAAATTTATTAATATGGTTTTACATTTATAGCCTTGTTTATGCATAGCAACTTTTTCTTTTTTTTAAGATCACAGTAACTTTGCCAAATTTGTTTTACAATCAGATATCCTTGTTAACTTTATTGTTTATCCCTATTTTTCTCTCCTCTTTTAAATGGCTTAAACAAAGAAAACACGTGCATACCACCGCCTGACAGATGATGTTCCTGTTGACGTGAAAGCCAGGAGACATACTGAACTGATGGAAACTTTCCGAGAAATTGCCATGAAGCTAAACACTGAACAAATTGGACAAATACAGCTTGTTCTTGTACAAGGGGTGAGTGAAATTTTGATTAAAATTCTGAAAGCAGCATTGCAGGTTATCTTGGTAGTTAGAACTAAGAATTGAGGAGATAGAGGTCTCCCTCTCTTTCTGAAATGAATGAATGAATAATAAATGATACCATAGTGTGATTTCTAATGTCAACTTTTCTCTACAAATATAACCTTTTCTATATGACAGTAATCTGCCACAACATTGTGTGTGAGACTATACAGTCAACGATGAAATTACTTGTACACCCATTAATTTTAAATATTTTTATCCATTTCTCAGAATATAATGCCAAGTTTTTTATACATTTTATATTTTAATAAGCACAAAAATAAGGAATATAAAACCCAATTTCCAGAACAATTGCTTAAATACAACAAATTTGACAGGCGAATTATGCAAAATAGGAAAAGACAAAATTATTTGTACAGTATGAAAACTAAAAAAAATTCAACAATTTTCACAATATTAGTAGTCAATAGCATGACCTCTCATCTTTATGACTTGCTACAATTGTTTTCTAAAGTTTTTCATGAGATTTTGTCTTTTCTTGGATTTTCTTCTATTCTTCAGTGATTACACATTCTAATTCCTGAAGGTTTTTTGGTGACCGACTATTTATTCAAATTTTCAATTCTTGCCATAGATTTTCTATAGGATTCAAGTTGGGACTCATTGAAGACCATGGCAGGACTGTAATCTTCTTTTTATGAAGCCACACAGTCACTGATTTAGATGTATGTTTGGGATTATTAACTTACTGGAAAGTAAATTGCCAATCTAGATGAAGATTTTGCACTGATAGTTGTAGATTTTCATCCAGAATTTTGATATAGTCTGCAGATGTCATTATTTATCTTCTTGCAATTAATTGTCCAGTGCCCCTTGAACTAAAGCCACTAAGATACAAGGTGTTACTGAGTGTGACAGAATATGAGAAAAAGAAAACATTTTCAAGGAGTGAGAACAATAAAAGAACAGGAATTAATAAGTTAAGATAATGAGTGACATTGTATTTAAATTTTTGAAGATTAAAGTTTATTGGAAAGGAAGAAGTTGGAAGAGAATTCCATAAGTGAGAAATGTGAGAGAAGAAACAGCATAGAACTTACGGTTATACATAGACATTTCAAATGTAAAATGATGAGATCTTTCTGCCAATCTAGTACGGAGCTTAAATTCATGTCTAGGTACTAAATTCCACAACATGCAGTGCCACACTTTTGAATATTCCTTTAAGGTATCAAAAAAATGGGATTTTTATTTTCTAAATTTTTTTTTACCCTGTTCAGAGTATGATAACACTTTTGTGTATCACTGCCTCTCCCAACATTACTTCACACATTTTATTTTATAAATGTTTCTGCTCTTTAAAAATATTAATATCTAATGCTACTTTCTTGTATAAATAATGAATATCTGATCCCACTAAATAACTTTTTGTTTATTTTTTTTTACCCAAAACTATTCAATTAATTTCCAGAGTGATTTCTTTGTCTTTCTCATTTTTTATTGTATCTTTCATTTCCACTACATTTCTACTACTTAAGTTACACTGAAATTCTATTTATTTTTGTACCAAAGCATGAAAAATTCAATGTTGGGTACAAAAATTAAGTAACTTGAGTACTAGTCAATATCCTAAGTTACTTGTAAAAACAAAAAAAATGAAAAAGTAATGTAAAAAAATAAATGTTATGATCTTAACTTAGCCAACTCTGCATAAATATTTAAACATTCACAATATTGCCACTCCTTGACAATCAACTTAATGGATAACCTTACATAACAGTACATGTACTATCATTCCAAAATTGGAAAATAATCCCACTTCTAAATTGTCTGGCCCCAAGGGTTTCAGGTAAGAGATTTCTTACCTGTCATGACACTTGAAGCTGGTTTGTTGCCTAATTCTGTTTGATTGCAAAAGATTTTGTCTTAGTATCCACCAAATTTCTCATTTTCTTTTTTGTTTAAATTCTGTAAATGAATTTCTTTCAGCCAAGCAAGCGATCACCACTGGACCTTGCTGGTCGGAATGACGGCAACACTAAAGTGATTTTTCCACAAACTGAAATTCCAGATTTATTTAGTACATCTCAGCACACAAGGGAAATCAAACCTGGTGATTATGTAGCAGTTCAGGTGAGTTTCCCCCCCACCGCATACATACATACATACATACATACATACACACCAGAAATTCAATTTTAAGCCAAATGTTTTGATTAGAATAACATTTGAGGTTTTCTGTTTAAAATGTTTGAAGATAATTACAATATTGTTCTTTTTTTTTTTTTTTTTTTTGATGTCTTAGAGCTTGAAAATTCAGTGTGCAGGGAATTTGGAGTTCCTGCCTTTTGCAAAAGGCCTTCCTTTCCATTAAAAGAACCAACAGTCAGTAACTTAAAAATTGAAACTTCTTTTTTTCCCTGTTATTAGTTTCTCAATCATTTAGTTATTTTCAGGACAAAGTCTGGCCTCACTCTCTCTAGAGTTAAACATACACAGCATCACCATTTCTAGTGGCAAGATCATATCTGAAATCTGACAAGGCACAGCATGAATCTTAGTTCATGCCTTTCCAGAGGTGGCATCAACAGAATTTGAACACTGTTTAAGAGACTAAAGTTAAATGTAATGGGAAAACAATTTTAAATCTTTGTCACATTAACAATGAATTCCTCAAATATCTTTTTTGTTGATATAAAGTATCATAATTGTGCTTGTTCCTGCCATTACACTGGATAAATAATGGATCATTCCATTTGTATTTTAATGTCCTCTATTCATGCTTATGATTTCTATTGCAATATTTGATTAAGCTCAAATATTTATCAATGCAATGGGGGAAATTTCATGGGTGTTTTATAGTTGTGGAACTCTTAAGGAGCTTATTCAGTTACTAAATCAAGAACTGATTTGTCAGGAAATTCAGATGTGAAAACAGTGAAATTTTCACAGGTACTCCTAATGTTTTATTTTTCATTATGTTTTTTACTCACCCCAACATTTAGCTGTAAAAACATAGCAGCAACAAAAACAGGTGAAAATAAAATGTAATTACCCCAACCACCCTATTGATATGTGAAAAACTTGAATAACATATTGGAAAATATGATTTGATTTTTATGGCATATCAACCTCCTGTAGGTTATTTAAAGTGAAAACATATATTTGGATCATAAGTATATATATATATATATATATATATATATATATATGTTTTATATATTTTCCCCTCATTTATCGTGGTTAATCACTTTCAGACCCTACCGTGATAAGTGAATTTTCGCAAAGTAGGATTCTTTATTTATAAATCAAATATTTTCATAGAGCATAGAAAACCTATTAACAACCTTCTAAATACAGTTTTTAACATTATAAGAGCTCTCTAGACATGAAATAGCACCCCTGTAGTCACCTTTACACTTATATTACCCAATATATTAGGCAAAATGAGAGAAAATAAGACATATTAGATGTTACAAATATCATATTATTATTATTATTGTACATTAAAATCACACACAAAGTTCTTACATGTACATCGCTTCATCATTGAACATGTTGCATTATTTTCCTAGGTTAGACTAATAACATTATAAAGCCAAATAAAATTTGGCTTTATTTTAATCAAATACTATTACCTTTTTGTTTTGTACTCGGTTTGTTGTCAACTATTTTCTGAACAATTTTGTTTGCTCACTGTTTTGTGCCAACACACAGCCAAACACATCACCAACAAGTGATCCACAGCACACCTGCAACAATAGCCAATCAATGAATACCACATCCAATTTTTTAATAATACAGCTCTGAAAAAAAGTTCTTGCCCACACACAAGGAGTGGTTGAGTGGCTGTACCTGGCATTGACGAATTTTTGGTGGTGCTTCAATACATAGGCCTACAGTAATTTTAATACAGGGGTGTGACTCAGATAACCGAGCATGCACTGTATTATTTTCACTGTCTCAATCAACTTAAGGATCAGCTGGGTGCCTGCTACTGAGATCTGGGCAAGAACTTTTATCCAACTCTTTAGTAGACCATAGTCAACCATGAAGCAATGAGGAATTGCAATATTTTTAATAAAAAGATCTTTAAAAAACCTCAATAGAATGAAGCCATGAAAATTGAAGCATGAAGTGGCAAGGGATGAATAAATATATATATATATTATTTTTTTTCTTTTTAGTAGTGAATATTGTATTAACAATTTTAAGGAGATAATGTTTTCCATATATAAGTCCAACTATTTAATCCACAGTTGGGGGTATAAAATGTGGATTGATTCCTTTCCCAAGGGTATTCGACTATAAGTGAATGTAACGAACCCAAGTAGAATTTGAACTCAGCTCTCTGAGTTCTCATTCCGAGCTGTTATCCAGTAAACCAACCATACATCCAAGCTTACATCACCAGGCAGTCACTCATCTAGATACTGAGCAAGCTTGACATTGCTTCACCTCAGCAATGTAACGAGAACTGGTGTTTCACTGTGAAATGACAATAAGCTTTGAATTCAGTTTTCCTTCTCTTAGACTGGTTGCCACTCAAGGCTAGAGTGCCCAGTCTACTCTGCTATTTAACCCCGAGATGCAAGGGAGAAGAGATGGTTTCATGCCTTTCCCAAGAATATTAGAGCAAAAGTGGACACTAGAGACTAGATTGGAATTTGAACTCGGCTTGCTATTTCCACATCAATATCAGTTACACTACCCACACATAGACAGCAATTCAGATAATAACAAGAAAGAATATGTGCCTCCATCATGAAAGCCTCCATCCTGAAGCAAAACGGCATTGAAAAAAAATTTTCTTGCAAAATTCCCTGATGTTGTTTGGATTTTTAGATTTACCAAAAAAATAAAATTGTTTCAGTGTTTATCATGAGATTGTGGCAGTTACGAATCTTGGAACAATCATGTATGCTGCTAGTTTTTTTAATTTTATGTTTGTAGCTTTTGATCATCATGGTTTTCAATACCATCATTTTCATTGGTCTATGATTCTGTGTCTGTGTCACGTTCAGCTGGTGCAAAAATACAACACTTTGAGTTCATGTTCATGTGCCAGGGAGACAAATTTTTATTGTATCCCAAGCACCTCAATGTAAAATTTACATTTGCATAACTTCTTAATGTAGATTGTTTTTTTTAATTATTCATTTACTCAATTATTATTCTTTAAAAGAGTAAATTTTAACAAAATTCACATATTTAGATTCAGTTGAACCAATTTTCGAAGGTAAAAATTTCCACATCACTATTTTGAACACTCAAACAGATTATTTAAATACTTTGGCTCCAACAAATTCCTTTTGGATTCATAACATTTCTTTATTTTTCAGGTCACTGGTTGTTCATCACAAGTGTTAAAGGCAATCCCTCTTTACCATACAACGGTGAAACATTTTCATTCGTTTGCTGGAGAAAGTCAATTACAATTTGTTTCTTAATGACAATGAAATAATTTACAAATATATTCATGTGTTTATTCTTCAATTATTCTTCAAGCTTCTCTTCCAAAAATAAACCCAATATTAATTTTAAGAAGAGAGTGGGTATATTAAAAATCTAAGTGTGTAGAGATTTGGTTGTCATCTCTTTGCCAAGAGCATTTTTCAAAGAATTTCTGAAAAGGTTGGAATTAAGCAGATTTATTTTGCTTTCAGTTTTCAGCTTCAGTTTTCCTTCTAACTCTATTCATCAATAAAACATTTGAGATGTGGCCATAAGGTCAAATTAGCAACTTCTAGATAGCTCAGTAGTTTGTGTGTGTTTGTTTTCTTTTTTTTTTCTTTTTTCCAAATCACTTCAGTCAGTCAGTCAGTTATGTACCATACATGATACATGCTTATGTGATCATGTACCTTTCAATACATGACTGACGAGGCATATTTTTTCACACAGTAGGTTGCCATTTCTTTCTGCGGTAGACCAGTTGCCATTCAAGGCTATAGAACCTGTCCTGCTATTTACCCAAAACTGGGGGGAGAAGAAGACGATTCATACCTTTCCCAAGAGTATTAGCACATCAGTGAATGTAAGGGATTTGACTGGAATTCGAACTTGGCTCTCCGATTCCTCAATCTGAGCCGCTATCCATTACTCCACCGTGCCTCCTTCCAATACTCCACTGTAAATTCAGAATTTAAAGCCCAAGGTCAAGAAAGAAACAAATATTTAACTTGTATTTTGCATTATTTGATTTTTTCAGTTATCAACAGCCAATGAATTTTTATTCTCTCAAGTTGTCCAACATTCTGAACGAGGAAGTATCTTCATTTGTGTGAAATCTTTAGATATTATTTTTGGCAAAAGAAAACAGCCTTCTAACTATACGAGTTCTTTAATCATGACATATCTACCCTTGTATAAAACTCTCTTTTTCTCTAAGATTTTTCGATTATTCAGGCCAGTAGACAAAAATAAATATACTGTTTAATATATAAATAAAATGTTTGCTCAGATACAAGTAGCCACTAAAAAATAATTTTTAATAAAAATCTTTAATGAAAATATATATATATACACACACACACACACACACACACATTGCAAGATATCACCTGTGGAGTGGATGAAAAGATTGCTGAAGTGTCTGTCTATATATAACAGCTTTTGTGGCAAAGTTCTCTGCTCATCTGTCATTCATTACACCTGTGATGACATCTGAGTTAAGACAGTTGAGTTGTCTCCTCTTGTCTGGATAAAAGCAAGTCTGTTTGGAGTGATCGGGGTTGTTGTTGAAGTTTCCTTTGACAAAATGGTGGTTTAGCTGAGACTGGGTGTCTGTGGAAGGAGTAAATTCACATTGGTAGCAGAAGCTGTCTTCTTTTGTGTGATAAGAAGCTGTCTTGTTCAGCAAACGCTGAAACACATTTAAAGGAAGAATGGCTTCCTTCACAAAACACCCACCTGTTTTGGTAAATGAAGAGGTATATGCTGAATGGAAGCAAGATATAGGCATATGGTCTATATTCACAGACTTACCTAAGGAGAAACAAGGACCTGCTGTGTTTTTGTCATTACCACAAAATATAAGAGAATGTGTTTGACACTTGGAAATGACGGATATCGGTGGAGCAAATGGATTAAATATAATTATTGACACATTGGACAAAATTTATTTGCTGGACAAAAATACAATGGCATACATGTCATTTAAGGAATTTTATTCCTACAAAAGGGCAGCCAGAATTAATATAAATGAATTTTTGGTACGATATGAATTTCTGTATCAAAAATTACAGAAATTTGGAATTACTCTACCAGAAGGAGTCCAGGCCTTTTTTGTTCTGAATGCAGCAAATGTATCGGAGGAAAATGAAAAATTAGCAAGAACCACATGTTCCAGCTTAACATATGCAGCAATGAAAGATACACTGAAGAAAGTATTTTCTGATATCTCATCAACAGAATGTAAAACTATCCTTGCTATCAAAGAAGTTCAAACAGTAAATTTCAATAGATACAGAAGTATTAAGGAACAAAGGCATGACAGGATATATAAAGTAAATCCTAAGGACAGACAACGTAAGATAATGCGTTGTTTTAAATGTAATTCAACTAAGCATTTTGCCCGAGATTGTATGAGTTTCGATTCTAGAAACAATATCAACACTGTCGTGGATACAGGCCAGGTGAACTTTACTTTGTTTAATGTTGATTCATGTTATCGAACATTGATAAATGACTCTTATTCCAATGTAAAAATGTCCAAGCTTGTGAAAGAGACATTGGGTATGGCAGTGTTGGACTCTGCTTGCTCACAAACCGTTGCTGGAGAAATTTGGTTTAATGTATTCTTTGATACATTAAATGACCGAGATAAGCGGTTGGTGGAAACTGTTAGATCTAACAGAATATTTTGTTTTGGAGATGGAGCAGAGGTAAGAGCTATTAAAACAGTTAAGTTTCCTGTAACAATAGGGGGTATAAGAGGTATCAGAGGTTATATTGAGGCTGACATCGTCAAAAATGATATAACCCTGTTATTAAGTCATAAATCAATGAAAACTGCAGGAATACTACTAAATTTTAAAAACGACAGCTGTTGCATTTTTGGCAAACATATTAAATTGCAAACAACAACTTCTGGACATTATAGTCTGCCACTAACTAATATGCTTTTGGAGGTTAAAAATGCACCAAGTATAGTCTTACATTGTGAGACTTTAAAAGGATGTTCTCAAGTGGAAAAAAGGAGGAAGGCTGAGAAATTATATAGACAGTTTGCTCATGCATCTAAAGAAAAATTAATAGCTTTGGTTAAAAGTAGTAAGGCATTTCATGACAAGGAATATCTGAATCAGATAAAAGACATTTGTGATTCTTATTCAGTTTGCCAGAGGTTTAGAGGACCCCCTCCTCGACCAGTTGTAGGATTGGTTCTTGGTAACAGGTTTAATGACACTGTATGTTTTGATTTAAAGGAATATTAACATAACCAATGTTGTATTCTACACCTAATTGATACAGCCACTAGATACTCTGCTACCAGATTAATTAAGACCAAGAAAAATGAAGAAATCATTCGCAACATATTTTTAATGTGGATATCTTATTTTGGAGCTCCAAAAAGGTTTTTAAGTGATAATGGAGGAGAGTTTAATAATGAGGGCTACCGACAGATGAACGAAATATTGAATATTCAAACATGCACGACAGCTGCAGAAAGTCCATTTAGCAATGGTACTGTGGAACGTCATAATCTAATAATTGCTGAAGCAATGGGAAAAACATTAGATGATGAAAAATGTGAGCCAGAAATAGCTTTGGCTTGGGCTGTTAGTGCCAAAAATGCACTTCAAAATCATTCTGGATATAGTCTAAATGAGCTTGTATTTGGGTCAAATATTAACACTCCATCAGTTTTGAATGATCGGTTACCTGCATTGGAAACTGCAACAACCAGTGATATAGTTAGAATAAATCTAAATGCCCTACATGCATCGAGGAAAAGCTTCATGGAAGCCGAATCTAGTGAAAGAATTCGGAGAGCCTTGAGATATAATGTAAGGACTTATGCCGATGAAGGATTTGTGACTGACAAAAAGATAATCAAGGCTCATCTTGTTGCACATGGTTATGAAGAAGATTCTCATAACTTAAAAACAGATTCTCCAACATGCAGCCATGAGGCAATGCATCTCGTATTGTTAACAGCCTCAGTTATGATGTGGCAGGTGGAGACTCTTGATTTTTACCTCAGCATTTCTGCAAGGTAATATGTTGGAAAGAGAAGTATTCCTTAGACCATCATCTGATGTGTGTCCAGAATCACAGGTGTGGAAGCTGAAAAGATGCATTTATGGTTTAAATGATGCACCTCGTTCATGGTACAAGTGAATTAATCATGAGTTAACTCGTTTGAGGGGAATGGTGAGTGTATATGACAATGCACTGTTTCTTTGGCACAATGCCACTGGTGACTTGATAGGCATTCTGGCAATACATGTAGATGATTTCATATTCTGTGGAAATGATCTATTTCAGAAAAATGTGATCGGAGAATTGAAAAAGATATTTAAAATTGGAAAGCCTGAAAGTGAAACATTTAAATTTTTGGGATTGAATGTTAAGCAAACAAAAAATAGGATTATAATAGATCAAAATCTATATGCTTCAGCTATATCCCCAATAGACATAAAGGAAGGAAGATCATTAAGGAAAAATGATGAATTGAGTCGGGGTGAGAAGACGGAGCTAAAGAGATTGACAAGCCAAATGATGTGGGTATCCACCACTACTTGACCAGATGTGTCGTTTGATGTGTGTAGAATGAGTAATATTGGAAAAACTCCAAAGGTGAAGTTGCTCTTCGAGGCAAACAAGTCACTAATAAAGTTAAAATCAAGGACAGGTTCCATATCTTTTCCCCAGCTTGGGAAACTTTCGGAACTGAATATTGTTTGTTATTCAGATGTCACCTATGCTAGTTTGGAGGATGGATCTTCACAAGGTGGTTTTATCATCTTTGTTTGTGGCAAGATGAACAGAATGGCTCCTATATGCTGGTCATCAAAAAAACTTGACCGTGTAACAAAAAGTCCATTAGCCTCAGAAACTCCTGCGCTTGGTGAAGCAGCTGATGCTGGTATATTGATAGCTGCCATGCTTCAGGAGATATTCAGACTACCAGGATTGCCTGAAGTTCTTTGTAAAACAGACAATGCATCTTTGGTAGAGACTTTAAATTCATCAAATCTTGTGAGTGACCGGCGTCTGAGAGTTGATGTGGCCAGATTGAAGGAGATGATGGCAAAGAAGGAAATTCAAATTGAATGGATAAGGGGCCGAGAACAGGTTGCAGATTGTCTGACGAAGATGGGAGCCTCTTCTGAAATTCTGAGAGACTTGTTGCAATGAAGATTTGTATTACTTCTGTTTTCTTTTTTTTAGGAACGCTAGTTTTCACAAGAAGACACCAGCAATGTTAATCTGAGTTAAGACTGTTGAGTTGTCTCCTCTTGTCTATGGATAAAAGGAAGTCTGTTTGGAGTGATCGGGGTTGTTGTTGTAGTTTTCTTTGACAAGATGGCAGTTTAGATGAGACTGGGTGTCTGTGGAAGGAGTAAATTTACAACATGTATGTGTATACACCTGGTGCAACTATGTTCACAGGTTTGCCCACTTGGCCGTAATCGAATTCAACAAAAAATGAAGGCTCTGGTTGAGAAGTAGCAACAATACGAATTCTCACTTAACCAGGTATCTTTTCCTTTTGCTGAAATGCAATCTCCTTAATTTCAGCTGGGGCTCGGTGACTGCTGATTCCTTCCTGCTGGTCCTTATGTCACTGGCCGCTAAGCACTTGCTGATTGCCTACTTACTTACTTCCTTACTGCTGGACCCCTTCTCACTCCTTATATGGATAATGGCTGAGGTCCTATCCATCCACTTGTGTTACAAAAGTTTTGAGTCATCCCCAAAGCCACATTGGTGGACAAATCTTCAAATACATATATATATATATATATATATATATATACACATACACAGTTTCTGTGAATGCAATCTCTATGTTTAAGCTACGTTTTCCAAACATCCTCTAATTCTCATTCCAGATATAGTATTTGTATAAGCATTGTTGTCAGAACATCTTTTAATCCAGCCAACATTGTATCCTAAATTCTTATTCCAAATAAATTTTTTGCATAAGTTTCTATTATTGCAATTGCCATGTTTATTAATATTGTCTGAACATACTTCAATCCTTACAACACTGGATCCATAATTCTCATTCCAAATATAGTATTTGTATAGGTTTCAATCAATGCCATCTCCATGTGCAAGACATGTTGTCAGAACATCTATTAATCCTGCCAATATTGGTTCCAAATGTCTCATTTGAGACATAGTATTTGTTTAAGATTTTATGGGTGTTATCTCCATGTTTAAGCTATATTGTCCAAACATCCTTTAATTCAGCCAACATTGGATTCAAAATTCTCATTCCAGATATATTATTTGTATAAGTTTCTATCATTGCAATCCCATGTGTAATCCATGATGTCTGAACATCCTATAATCTGTCTAAGCTTGCAAATATAGTCCTTGTATAAGTTTCTGTCAATGCATTCTCCATGTGTAAGGAATGTTTTCTGAATGTCATTTAATCCTGCTAACACTGGATCCGAAATTCTCATTCCAGATATAGGATTTGTGTTAATTTCTATCAGTACAATATCCATGTTTAAGCTATGTTATGCAAACATCCTTTAATCTGGTCAACATTATAACCTTCATATACAGTAATTGTATAATTTTCTATCAATGCAATAACCATGTATAAGTAATGTTGTCGGAACATCCTTTAATCTGGCCAAAATTGAATCCCAAATTCTCATTTCAGATATAGCATTTGCATCCTTTTCTATCAATGCAATCTCCATGTTTAAAACTCCTATTGTTTAAAAACTTTTTAATAAAAAATTGGCATTCTGCCTGCTAATCCAAATTCTTTCAAATCACTGATGATACTGTTTTTCCAGCCTTTGTTATAGGCTTTTTCTAAATTGAAAAACATTGCTACAAGGTGCCTTTCTTGATAAAACTTCTCTTATACGGATTATCTAATTAAGTGATATGTTGTACTCCTCCTCTTCTTAAATCCAGTTCTTATAAGCAAATGATGGCAGGATTCAGAAGTGATAGGAGTATGAGAAGCTTGTTAACGCTTGGTTTTATTCCACAACAATTCTGCTGCATAATTTTATGTGCCATGATTTGGTTTTCCAGTAGTATTGTCTTAAAGGTCCATGTTTTCAGATATTTCTAGTTTGTTTTTGGTTTTGGCTTCAGGTTTTTGTAGTGTCTTCTGGTTAGTTTTCCGATTTTGTTGATACTGCTGAGTTTCCCTCTCGGTTAATTCCCAACTCAAGTTGGACTCCGTGGTGGTTGAGGGAGCATAGGACCAATGAATAACTAAACCTTAAATATGGCTTTTCTAAAACCAAAAAGAAACCTCTCAGAATCAGATTCTGACACAGAAAATAACAAATTCCCCAAATTTATAGTCATAGAATCAATGGAAGATACACCTCTAAGTAAATTATCACCCCTTCTCATTGAAAGGATAATAACTAATAGGTCGAATCCAAAATCAGTTTAAAAAATTAAAAATGGAAACCTATTGGTAGAAGTAACTGAGAAAAAATATGCCAAAAATTTACTAAAAATGGAAAAGTTCCATAAGTATTAATGTAAGTCTTACCTTGCATGAGAAGTTGAACTCTTGTAAGGGAGTCATAAGAAGTCAAGAATTGAGCTTAGCAACAGAAGAAGAGATAAAAACGGCACTGCAAAAGCAGGGTGCCAGCGATTACAAAAGAATTCGCATTAAGAGGAATGGTGAGAGTATATTGATCAACACATATATACTCACGTTCGACTCACCCACTATCCCAAGGGAAGGTAAAATAGGTTTCATGGTCGAAAGAGTGGAACTCTATGTAGCAGCTCCCTTGCGGTGTTTTAAGTGCAAGAGATTTGGACACCACAAAGACATAGGCCGGGGACAACTGGTCTGTGGCAAATGTGCAGAAAAGAATCCAGCCCATACAGAAGAGGAATGCCAGAGAAAAAGGAGATGTGCCAATTGTCACGAGAACCCCCCTGCGTTTATAGGGGAAAAAAAGGTGGTGCAAATAAAAAACAAAAGAAATGTGTCTTTCCCAGAGGCTAGAAGGATTGTCGACTTCTATATGGGAGCGGAGTCATATACCTATGTAACACAAAAAAACAAATATCAACAGACAAAAAACTCAAGAAAACAAATACCGTGAACTGATAGACAAATTACTGTATTTGACTACAAATGAGTGGCCAAATTTTCAAGAATAGATTAGAAAGACTTATGGGAGCTCAAGAGGAATCACAGGAGCTGGAAACGGATGGTGAAACGAAAGATGAAAACATACTACGTTCTCCTGCGAAGACTACCTCTAAACCAAAACACCAAAGATCTCCCATCTGTTCACCAACATGCGAGGTGAACAATGGAAAAAGGGTGACAAAGACCTCCCCAAAGAGGAATACATCCACAGAAAAAACATCGGGCCAGTCAAAAGACCCAGTGGCACCTGTGGAGCTTAAAAACAGGCATAATCTACTGGAAAAAAATGAAAGTTGAGGAACCTTTACCCACAAGGGTAAAAACTAAGAAATCTCAAAAAACACATAGACCTCAAAAATTAAAATTATATGGACAATAAAATCATCCAATGTAATATCAGAGGAGCAAGAGTCAATCACTCTGAATTATTGCTTCTTATAACAAAATACTGCCCAGCAATCATTTGCTTTCAAGAAACGCATCTCAAAAACAATCCCATCAACATCAAAAACTATATTAAGCAGCACGCTGATAGACCTTGTAGCGGATCATCAGTACTCATTAACAACAATATCCCGCACAGTGAAATCACACTAAATACCAATGTTGTCATTCAGTGTGTTCCTCCCACGTTTCGGTAGACACTGGTACTTACACCGCTCACTCTAGCGGTAGGTTCGAAGCTAGCGCCCATCTTCCAGAAAAAAATAAACAGAGTCGTAACTTAATACGAAACTCTATAACAGTGCACATCACCACGGTCCCAGCTGCCATATTCAGCTCCCCCACTCCACGAGGGTTGCATGTGGCACAAGGCCAGGTTTAACGTGGGCTCTCCGAGCCAGTAGGCTCGGCCAAAAATATTTCCTATTTGAACGCGTATAAACGTGTTCAGGGTCAGTCTACCTCCCCGAACAAGACTGCACACCCAGCCAATGTCCCAGACCGTTTTTATTGTCCAAAAACACGACCAACACACCAATCATCGCCATTGGCCTCGTTCTCTATCAGAATCCCCAGATCGACCAATCAGCATGCAGACCGCCACTAGACAAATCGTGCCAAGCAGCATAGAATAAACAAATGTCGGAAAATATACTTTTCTTGGACCAAACTTGCGAGAGGAAAGGATGCAGCTGTCTAGCTTGGGTTTATGCACATATCCATCATAAAAAAGCAGCCCGACAAGCAAAACATCTTGGACGCTTCGACTCCGGTAAGTGCGAATATTTATTGTCACAACCAATATGCAAGCAGCCACTATATCAGCAACCCTCCACAAAACAATAACATTGTGTTCACTATATATTCCCCGAAGTGAAGAACTCAAAGAATCGGAGCTAAACAATTTGATATTACAACTACCAAGACCCTCTATTATATTGGGGGACTTCAACAGCCATAATGAGATCAGGGGAAGCAAGAAAATGGACAAAGGCAAAATAATAGAATCGGTATTAAACAAACATCAGTTATGCATGTATAACAATGAATCAAACACATACCTACACCCAGCAACAAGCACATATTCAGCAATAGATTTAACAATATTTGACCCTGACCTGTTTCTGGATTATAACTGGAAAGTACATGATGAAACATGTGAAAGTGACCACTTTTCAATTCTATTAGAAAATACCACCAGCAAACTAAATAAAAAAAACTCTGAGCTGGAATTTAGAAAAGGCTAATTGGGATGGATTTAAAACTTAATGTCTAGTCGAACAAACCACAGAAGCCAATAAAAACAATGAAGAAGTCATCCTATATTTTACCAACACACTGTTAAAAATAGCCGAAAAACATATAACAAAAAACTCCACCTCTTCAAAATACAATAGACCCTGGTTCAATAAGCAATACAAAAAAGCTGTCAGATTATGCAGTGACACTAAAGAAATTTAAAATAAACCCAATACGAGAAAATTTAAACACCTATAAAATATAGCAGAGCCAAAGCCTAAAAAATCATCAAAGAATCCAAAAGAAATACATGGAAAAATTACATTGCCAAAATAAATAATAACACGAAACCAAAAAAGTATGGCAGATGATTCATAAAATAACTGGCAAAAATAGCAATACCCCTACCAAACATCTTACCCACAATAACTAAAAGATTACCGATGAAAAAGATATAACAAACCATCTTGCCAAAACTTTCTCGCAAAATTCATCCACAGAAAACCAAAGCAAAAATTTTCAAACCATCAAAACAAAAGCAGAAAAAGTAAAAATCAAATTCCAAAACAAAAATACTGAAAGCTACAACCAACCTTTCTCTACTATAGAACTGATGGAATCCCTCAACAAGGCCCACAATACAGCAGTTGGACCAAACAAAATTCACTATCAATTCCTAAAAGAATTACCCAAACCATCTAGGAATTACCTCCTACAAATTTACAATAGTATATGGAAGAGCAGTGACATCCCTAAAATATGGAAACAAACTACAGTTATACCAACACCTAAACCGATGAGAGACAATACAAATGCAAAAAAACTACAGACCCATTACTCTTAGCAGTTGTGTCTGCAAAACACTAGAGAGAATGAAAAATGCCAGATTGATCTGGTATCTAGAAAGTAACAAATTAATAACTGAATATCAATCTGGTTTTAGAAGTCAAAGAAGCCCTATGGATCATCTGATCTGCTTAGAAACATTTATCCGAGAGGCTTTTATTAAAAAAGAGTATCTAGTGGCAGTTTTCCTTTAAAAACTTGGGCTAGCCTGCAAGATAGAAGATTCAGAGTTAAAATTGAAGATATTTTCTCTGAAGAAAAAGAACAAGAAATGGATGTACCACAAGGCAGTGTATTGTAATGATATTGTAAAAAACATAAATAGCAGATCAAATTGCTTTGTATGTGGATGACTTCCTGATATGTTATAGAGCAAGAAATATGAGCCATATAGAAAGACAACTCCAGATATACCTCGATAAGCTCAACAAATGGTCCACAGAGAATGGACTAAAATCTTCAACAGAAAAATGAAATGTGTCCACTTCTGCAACCAATAAAAACTCCACTTTGACCCAGTACTGAAAATTGACCACACTGAAATTCCAGTTGTAGAACAATACAAATACTTAAGAGTCATTTTTTACTGCAAACTCTCTTTTATTCCCCATATTAAATACTTGAAATCCAAATGTAATAAAGCTATACAATTAGTTAGAACCATGACACACACTGATTGGGGAGGAAGCAAAGAAACACTATTAAAATTATATCACTCTCTAATAAGATCAAAACTTGATTACGCCTGCTTTAGATATGGAGCAGCCAAAAAAACATATTTGAAAGAACTTGATACTATATACCATCAAGGACTCAGAGTAGCCCTTGGAGCATATAGCATCTCTCCTGTTGAAAGCTTATACACTGAAGCAAATGAACCATCTCTTAAACTAAGATGTGAAAAGCTTGCTCTCTCTCCAATACTACCTAAAACTATCATCATGCCCTCTAAACCCAGCATACAGTAATACTTTCCAACCACAATACATGAAACTTTTCCAGCAAAAAGAAAAATCCATCAAACTTTTCAGTTTACACATTAAAAACATTGTAAATGTTGGTTGTGTTGAAAAGATTGATGTGGCTGCGTGTTGAATAGCATTTATCAATTATACATTTTTGAATTAAGGAAAAACAATGGAAAACCGATTTTTGTTTCGACGATAAAATATATATTAAAATCAACAAATACAAAACATTTTTTGTAATGTGTGAAACAATAAGAAAGAAAAGTAGTTTCCCTTTATCTGTTAGCTGAAAGACTAAATGTAATAAAACAAGTTTTCTGAATAAGAATGTTCAAAGTTCTGTATTAGATAGGATGATCTTTTCAGAAGAACATGTAGTAATTCAGTTGTGGATTATATATAACTAACAGAGCTGTTGCAACTTGGCTTGTTACATAGAACTGATGGTGAATGATATTTAAGTTCTGCGTGTGTGTGTGTGTGTGTGTGTGTGTGTGTGAGAGCGCGCGCAGTGAGTAGAATGAATAGTCTGTGTAGACACGTGTGGGTTGCTGAGTTCTACTTCTACTGTCTATTTTTGGAACGAATCCTGCTTTATATTACTATCGGTAGTCGCCCATGACAACGGCGGGAGAAATTTCGAGAGAACACAAAAAATATCTGATTGGATGAAAAATTACCCAATCGGTGATTTTATAACAAAAGCATGTTTGTGAATTAACAGTAGGAAAAATTCAGTGTGGTGAATGCGATCAGTAAATTGTCCTGTGATAGTTAGTATTTATTATTTGACCAATCACAGTTGAGAAAAATGTAGTCGTGGCAAACATAGTAGTAATCACTACAACATCATAGGAGAAAACCTGATAAATACAGCACAAATTCACAAATCAATTATTTCATCTACACCCCCTTGGATCATAAACCAACCTAAAATAATTTTAGACCTTACAAGATATCTAAAATTCAAAACAAACCCTATTGTATATCAGTCTGAAATACTGAATATTAAAAATAACCACTCAGACCATCTTTATATATATACAAATAGAGCAAAAAGCGAAAATGGAGTAGATGTGCTGCCATACTAAAACAGAATAAGCAACGGAAAAGAATTACAGACATAGCTTCAATATATAGTGCTGAAATAATTGCTATTAATTTAGCACTTGAAATAATAACCACAACGCCCCACGATAAATTCATAATTTTCACAGACTCTATCTGCACTTACTGCATTAAATAATAACAATAATGACTCTTTAACCACACAAGTACTAAACAAAATCTACCATTTGTCTCAAAATAAAGAAATCATCTTTTGTTGGGTCCCAAGCCATCTTGGAATATCGGAAAATGACAGAGCGGATTTGGAGGCAAAAAAGCCATGAAGGATGCAATAACAAACACAAAGGTTCCATACTTGGATTATAAGATGGTTGTAAAGAGAATTATCATTAAAAAATGGCAACATCATTGGAATACATTCATTGACAACAAACTCCAAATCATTAAACTCACTATTGGAGAATGGAACTCAGAATACAAAAATAGAAGAGAACAGGTCATGCTGACCCGCCTTCACATAGGCTACACCTACATCACCCACCATTACTTACTAGAGGGCACAGAATCCCCAATATGCACTACATGTCAAGAGAAATTTACAGTGAACCATATACTGTAAGAGTGTGAAGATTTTGATCTAGTGCGAACAAAATATTATCAAGTGAGTAATTTAAGAAAAAACTTTTTACGAAAATAAAACTATCCAAGATTGTAAATTTCCTAAAAGAAGTTGGATTGTACTCAAAAATATGAGCAATTGAAAAATGGTTCAAATATATATGTATACATACACACCTTTTTAACAAACTATTGCTATGAATCTATTTCAAAATTTTGTTGGCTGAGGTTGATATGCCATAAAACAAAACAAACAACTCTCTCTCACACACACGCATATAAGCAACAAACCAAAATAGGAAGTAATGATGGGAACAATGAGGAGAAAAAGTGTAAATGAACAGGTTTTGAAGGATAGACAAAAAAAAGGATGAATAGAGAAAAAAGAAAGGACACAATGAACACCCGCACTCACGTGTACCCACTGATGTGATATTGATTAAACATTTTAGTGAGCGACTGATTTTTGTTGTTTTGTCTTTACAAAACTTTAGAACCATGTGAAAAAGTCTATTGTTGATTTTGATTAGCACACTTTATTTTTGTATGTCTGACTGTCTTATTTTATTTGGTTTGTGGAAAATTCTGGCCACAAAAGTTTCGCTTTTAAAAGAAAATTTTCTGGAGAAGGAAATTTGACTATTAAATAAATCTTCCTGATTTTGAACTTTGAGAAAGTTCTATGACGTGCCACATGGGGCCTGAATTTGCGTACGTAAACGCAATGGAAAATTGTTTTAAAAAAGTTTGATGACATTTTGTGATAGGACATTCCCACAGTGATTTCTGTGTACTGTTAATTAGTTGAAATTTTTTGTGACTATGCCTTTGTGTGCATCCAAATATTTTAAGTTTAGAATTATTTTGTTAATCGTAATTAACTGACAAATGACAAATGACAAATTTGTTCATTTTTGTAAATCATTTTAGTTGAAATTTTTTTTAATTTAAGAGACGTGTGTGTGTGTGTCCTTTTGCATTCATTGGTTGAATGACTAATTGGTGAATTTTTGGAGTTAAATTTTGTGGAAAATAAAGTTAATTAATTGTTGTAGGAATAAGTAGATTCGGCTTGCATAGTTTCGGATTTCTAAATGTGTTTGGGTCTGTGTCTTCTTTAGTTATCACACTTGACTATGTAGATAGGGAAACCGGACAGTGTTTGGGTAGAAGGGGAGCTGTATACTATGAAGTATTCAGTATAGAATGAATATACCCTAAGATACCCATAGAGCCTATGAAGGGCTCTGGCGACCAAATAGGAATTGGTCAGGTGTTTTGTGGGATACCAGGTAATGGTAGACATCTAAGGGAAGAAAACCCTTGTAACCATGCTAAATCCAGTAATAGATTAGTTAGGAGGTGCTGAGCAGGTGTGGTTGTTTTTGCCCTGTTGGAGCAGCTAGGGTCAGAATGAATTGGAGATTGAGTGAGTTGAGTTTTGACACAGAGGCAGATGGTTAATAATAGTAATTATAGAAAATTAATGGTAAAATGGTGAAGATTTGTTCAAGTAAATCTGGTAATATCCAAATAGCGAAGTAACTAAGTGGTTGTGGTTGAAGAAATAGGGTGATAATGGACGGTGTGTGATGTGTTACTAAGTAGGAAATAAGTGTGGTTCATAATATATTTCAAGTATAAAATTTAGGTGTCAAGGACATGGTTCAGTTATAGAACTGGTTGATGCTGTGGTGTGGGGATTTTGGCATGTATCATGAGTATTTTTTCTGTGAATTTTATGTACATTTCATTGAAGTCTCAAGTGAAGAGGCAAGAAATTTAGTTTTCTCCAAGAATATTGAATTGCATAAGTGGTACCAGCTGACCTGGGTGGCAGGATACATTGGAGATATCAAAGTTCACTGTTGGAGTGAGGTGTAGACCTTGTGTCACGGAAGCTAGTGACCAAGAATGGTGACCAGTTAGGGGTTAGGGTTAGGGAGGGTTTAGGGGTTGGGGTTAGACAGGGTTAGGGTTAGTGTCGAACAAAAATGACGATTTTAAATTTTATTTTTGCATACTCATTTTATTAATGATTCCTATGTAGTTTGAAGCGTAGAAAAAGAAAAAAATCACTTCCTGTGCCATACATGCATGATAAATGCCTTAAATCAAACTTTGAAGATTGCGCTTTCAGACACCAGTAGTAGTGTGGTGGCACGGAGCAAGCGAAGGACCGGATATTAACCCTCAGAGGTTTAGACAGCAAATGACCAATACTGGTCTTTGCGCACCCGGCTCCACGCAGAATTTCCGGGGGAAAATTAAAAAGAAATAAAAAGAATAATAAGCAATTTCCACCAATTAAAGGGCTCCGCGCCATACCCAACAGTTTGTTTCAGCAGACTGACTCTGATCCGATGGGCACACATAAATAGAGCGATAAATTCACTTCTAGGGGAGAAAGCTTTGAAGTACCGTCAGTGAATGTCGCTACGCTTTTCTCACCCATCAAACCCGATGCCTTCAGCCTTCCTTCACCAACGGAGATATCAAAGGACTCCTACCAACCCATTGACCTCACCTTTCATCTCCTGTGACCAGCACGTCATGAACTTAAGTATTAACAAAAGACACTTATATTCTTTTAATAATCGGATTTCTCTTCTATGAATGAACATTTTGTAACGGACTTTGTGCGTGTAAATCAAGAAACATTGTACTATTCATTGATGTTGCATTTAAATACAAAGTGTTTTTGATATACCCTTCTCTTTCGTATGTTATTTTGTTTATGTTATGGTGACCCCAATTTGATTGCTTGTTGAACCTTTAGGCCAAACTAGCGGCTGTCCCGAAGGACTGCTACTATTTATCTACCTTCTGATACAAGCAACAATTAACAACGAGAACTCTACCCCCCATCACCATAGTAGAAGGCAAGTGTCGAACAAAAATGACGATTTAAAATTTTATTTTTGCATGCTCATTTTTATTAATGATTCCTATGTAGTTTGAAGCGTAGAAAAAGAAAAAATCACTTCCAGTGCCATACGTGAATGATAAATGCCTTAAATCGAACTTTGAAGATTGCGCTTTCAGGAAACATTAGTATAAGGCAAGTGTCGAACAGAAATGACGATTTTAAATTTTATTTTTGCATACTCATATTATTAATGATTCCTATGTAGTTTGAAGTGTAGAAAAAGAAAAAAATCACTTCCAGTGCCATACATGCATGATAAATGCATTAAATCGAACTTTGAATATTGCACTTTCAGGCCCCAGTAGTATAAGGCAAGTGTCGAACAAAAATGACGATTTTAAATTTTATTTTGCTTTGTCATTTTATTAATGATTCCTATGTAGTTTGAGGCGTAGAAAAATAGAGTAAATTGCTGCTTTGACCATGTCCGTGGCGTGTCCTTTGACAATTTACGGCATCCAAAAACCGGTTTGCTCAATGAACCTGCATTTCAACTTTTTCTTTTCT
The DNA here is from genome assembly GCA_964036315.1 of Acanthosepion esculentum. Classification (NCBI taxonomy): domain Eukaryota; kingdom Metazoa; phylum Mollusca; class Cephalopoda; order Sepiida; family Sepiidae; genus Acanthosepion; species Acanthosepion esculentum. The sequence continues at coordinate 107,628,870 of OZ038496.1, forward strand.
ATAGAATCCTCATAAAATAGGTGTCAAATTGTAGAGAATTTCTTGCTTAATCCATGTTTACAAAAGTTTTTGCAGTCCCTTAAGTAGCGACAAGGTGGCGTTCGACGATACGGCGTTTTGTGTTAGGGCATTTGTTGGAATTTTCATGCGGACCAAAACTGGGAGATCAATCATATTTCACTTCTTTTTAATTTTTTTCCATTAAATGAAATATTTTCAAAATTGGTATTAAATTGTGGAAAATTTATTAATTCATCCATCTCTACAAGGATTTTTCATTTGGTAAAATAGAGCAAAATGCAGCTTTGACCATGTCCATTTCGTGTCGTTTGACAATTTACGGCGTCCGAAAACCGATTTGCTCAATGAGCCTCCATTTCAACTTTTTCCTTTCTATAGAATACTCATAAAATAGGTGTCAAATTGTAGTGAATTTCTTGCTTAATCCATGTTTAAAAATATTTTTTTTTAATATGTTGAACAGGCTTATACATTGGATATATATTTTTTTACTAACTATATCTCCACTTGTCTTCAATGTGTTGGTAAAGATTCACTTTTTTGAGACAAGTAATTTATTTTCAAATTTTTTTGTTAAATTTGGTGGGTAACATTATGAATTTTGTGTTTTTGTTGTTAAAAGTGCTGTCTTTGGAATTAGATCTCCTGTTTCATCTCCTATTCAATTTTTCTCGTCTTTTAGATATATCAACTGTGCCATGTCAACTAACCAAGTGTGGTTTGCTGATCCTTCTCACCATGGCATGCTGGATATTACTGGTTTTGATGGAAATGTTCCATGATTTATGATTTGGCAACCTCTGAACCTTCAGTATTAGATATTTTATACTACAATCACCACTACACTCTAACTTCCCATTTACTTTTCGGTCTTCCTCTGACCACCAAGGAGGCTCTCAACGTTATGACCTATTAGTTGCAGCAGCAAGTGTTGTCATCTACATCCCCTTGTCTATTATTATTTTATTGGCTACAATAATAAATATTCTGTCCCATTTAGCTGTTGGTTTGGTCATCTCGGTTCTTTTTTTTTTTAATTGTGATAAATATAATATTTTTTGAGAACAATATTTCAAAATGTTAAAGAAAAATAAGAAAAAGATTATGATGGCTTATTACAGCTTAAAATATACACATATATTTAATAAAAGAAAAAAACAAAAATGCCACTAGTCTGAAAGCAGTGCAACGTGAAAATAATAATAGTTATTTCTTTTGGTCATATCATTAATTCTGGTCGTACACACACATATATGGCTGTATTTTTCTGAATGCACCGTCAACCCAGTCTGTACAAATTTTTGTATGCTCAACTTTGAGTTCTGGTATAGTTTAAAATTTTCCTTCATGAAAGTAACGGAAGCAAAATATTAAATTTTAAATGTGAAAATGTCCTGCTTCATAAATTCTCTTTAAATGGGTCTTGCAGAAAATGAACATGTAAGATTTTGATCTCATACATCTGTAAAAAGTAATAAATTCATAAGCATTTAAATAGCCATATTATTATTCTGCCTCAAATTTTAAATAACTTCATTCAATTCTTACTGGCAATTAGTTTAGAAGTGTATTGATTGTGAACTGATTATAAAAATTACACTTTTACATAAGGTAAAAAAAACCCCCATAAATTAGCATATCATTCTTCTTATTTTTTTTACTACTACGAAAGAACAAAGTCTGTTTGCTCTACTTCATTAAATCCGATTATTTTTATATAAAATATTCACATATTAAATGCTATTAAAACAAACAGATATCTGTTGTATTTGGGTTTGTATCTATCAGCTTAGCTCCTTACAATTTTACAAGTTATAATTCAAAAGAGAATTTTTAAATATGAATAATAAATTTGCCAAATATCAGGGAACAACTTGTTCCAAATTTATTCTGAGTTACTAATTAAAATTTAAACATGTCTGAATTAATAACTTATTAAATATCAGAACTGGGAATCCTTGGCTTTTTTCGATTGTCATGTCAATTTTACTCTCCTCACAAAACTTAGAGATGCTGTTGCTATCTTACTACTGATAACATTGTTGTAACATATTCTTGAAAGCTACTAGCATTTAATGAGTTTTTTTATGCCAAGCTTATATTACACAGTCCTCCATTGATATTGGATATGGATTCAAAGTTGCTTATCTTTTCATTTTACATCATTTCAGTCTTATCAAAATCTAGGAAAACAAATTACAAGCAGCCATAAAGGAATTGGCAGAAACATTTTCTTATTTAAACGTGTAAGTGCCTTCTGACAAAGATAAGAATAATAGTGTCAATTGGATTCAAAGAATCTCAGGAAATGCTAGCAGAAAAGATAAAAACCAGGAAAAAACATGATCCAGATTGTTTACATTCAGTTGCTCATTTAAATTTGTTATCTCTGAATTTGTGTATCTCATGCTAAATTTTGCTACTTATTTTATTCTTCAATAAGTATTAAATTTGAAACCAAAACTTTTACTGTACAAAAAATCAAATTTGTTGTACATTTGATAAAACTCTGATAAATGGTACGTTTTTGAGATTTGATTCATTTTTGATTCTTTAAATTCTATTTTTGTTATTAATGTTTTTACAAGTTACAGTTCAGTTGAAATGTTATCAGAGGAAATGGATTAGAAGGATTTTAGATATTTATCCCTATTTACACTTTTAATTTGATCTTCCTTAAATTACTACATTCAGAATTTCAGCACAAAGTTTTCTCTTAAAGGCAATTCTGGACACAGTAAAATTTTGTGAATATTGTTAAGTTTCTCACCTGAAAGCTTTTACTGTCATGTTAATCTAATTATCTTTTCTCTTCCCTACTTGTTAGTGAAAGTCATACAAAATCTTCTGATTATTGCTTCATAACAATGATGAATGTTTCTGACAAATATCCAGAAGTAAATCAGTGCTTGCATTATTAGAATCTTTAATAATCAAATTTTTATTTATACTTGTTTAGGCTTTTGTACAGTAATTTTGGAGGACCTGAAATAACACTTAATAAAATTTCCTACTTTTTCTAGAAGAAAAACTTTGTCCTAAATCTTGCATATTCTACCATAAACTTGTTCATACCATTCATTCTTGATACATTACAAATATTGAGATGTGAATTCATAAACATTTTACTCAATGGCTATTGTTTCCACTCAGGAATTTCTTGGCCTTAGAAATCTGACTTTTGAGAATGGCCAAAGTTTTAGGAAATATGATAAACATTTATAATGTATGCAAAATAACTTTTTAAATTTGAAAATTGCAGCAAATTTAAAAAAAAAATAATTTGAATAATTTTGTACTTGTTTTTTTTATTTTTATTTTGTAGTATATACATTTGTAGAATACTATTTTCCTTGAATTTCTCTTAATTACAATTTTACAAAAAATTGAGTTTTCATATTATTATTGATAGATATCTCATGAACAATGAGATGTAAGAGGGGAGATTACTTTTTAAATAACTCATCAAATTAAAACAAATTGACTATTTACATTACAAGGACACATGGCACAGTGGATAAAGGCGTTGGTTAGATCCAGTGACAGAACCCAAAGAGTGTGAGTTCAATACCCGGTTAAGGCAGGGAAGAACTTTCAGAGGGAAATTAACAGGAGATAACTGACATCCATAGCACGTGGAACTAGAACAGTCTACCCCAGTGAGTGAAATAAAGGGTTCAGTTCAACATTCCGACCACCTGAAGAAGGCCAGAGTGTACAACGGCCGAAACGTTTTCATAAATATGGCGACAAAGATGAGGACAATAGTCCGAATAATGTACATAATACCTCATCTCAGAAATTGACTATTTGTTAACTGATTTAATTTTAATTTAGCTTTTACTTGATAATCAAAAGATACTAACTTGTCGCTTTCATTTTTATTTACATTGAAATGGTTATTGAGAATGTTACTTTAACCTGAGAGGTTAACATCATCAATTTCCTTCTGAAACAGTTTTTACTAATAAAAGTCAACATAATTTTATGTTACAAATTGTGTTAGGAAGCCTTTTTATTTTGACAGATCTTTGCTTCGTATTTTTTACCTTGCTTCATAATTGAAATCTTATAGCAATTTTAAGTATTTTGAATGTTATAAAATGATAGTATAAAAAGAAGTTACATCAGTTATCAATTATTGTTATTGTGTTATAGAGATAATCTTTTCCAAAAGGCAACGTAGATATTAGATTATATGACGATAGTTATTAATCATTCTGTTGAAAATGATTATTTTAAACTATTTCCTTTATTAATTCATCTTTAAGCAATTTCAAAAATTCTACAAAAAGAATCTGAAACCTGGTAAGGAAGTTTATCTTCATAGCAAGGCTTTATCCTCTCATTTATAAACAAGAATTTTTCGAATATTTTTAGTTTTTGACTTATAAGTTTCCCCAATTTTATTTTCAAACAATAGAATATTGTGTAATGATAAATGCTGAAATACAGAAGAATAGTATTTCTGCTGACAGTGAACATATGTTAACAAGTAACTGCTTTTTTTTTTTTTTTCTCTGCTTGGAAACCTATTTTGCATATTTTAGTAAAGAATTTAAAAGTTGCTTCACAAAAGTAAAAAAATAAATATTAAACTTTATTAATAATAATTACTATATAAACACCTTTTTGTAAAGAGAGGTTGTCACAGCTCATCTAGTAATAAGTGGACTTTAATTAAAGCTTAGGATTCATATGTTTGATTTATAAACATCTTTCCTAAGCCCGTAACCACTGAAATGAGTTATATACATCCAGTTGTTTCTTATACTCAATGGTACTAATATCTCTGTTTTTGGAAAACAAAAATTAAATAAGGTTTTATAATTTGTGACAGTGTTTCTTGTCTGATCCTGAATTTAAACTTGATCTCTCAATTCTGCTTTCTGTGTTAAAGAAAAAAAAATGACATTATTTCATATTAAACTTTTTATTTGTATCTGGCTTTAACTATTCTTGCAAATATATTTTATTGGAAATAAATCAATCTAGTGTTTGTGTTGATAAATTTAAGAATAGATAATTGTTTTTATATTTACATAATTACTTTATTAAACCCATATTTGAGACAAAGATTATTAAATATATGCAATATATTGATTAGTGATTTATGTTTGTAACAGAAGCAATTCAAATTTAAACTTAATTTTTCTTTTGTTAATTTGACTTTCAGAGAAAAATTGTAAAATATTAAAAAGTAAAGTAAAATACAACAAAAAATAATTTTGTTCAGAAGACAAAATGTTTTTTTTAATGAAAAACACTGATAAGCTTAAAAGGTAAGATTTTAATCAAATCTAAATTTTATTAACTTCATTTTACAAATAGGAGTGCTTTAGTATCAGTAGATATATAACTATTGAAAAGTTCTCAACTTGACCAAGAAGCCTATCTTCCCACCGACCAAAATATGTGGAAAGTGGGAAATCTTTTCAGCACCTTCTCTCTATTCCACTCTCATATATATAAATGATATAGTTTTAAGATATGCTATATTTATGGATTAAAGTGCTCATTGAAATCAACACCCACTTTGGAAACAAAGAAACTATGCACACAAAACATCCTTTAAAATAGTAACTACATGAACAGCACAATACTTTCTAAACATATCTGAGAGAAAAAAAAACACACTAAATATGTGGAAAATAAGAAAAACAGCATTAGTCTACAACAATAAATCCAAAAACCAAACTCTAGGGGAGAAAATAGCTATAATTACCTTCCTAGATGAACACAAACTACTAAATAAACTATCGACTCTTCTCAAAATGAAGACACAAAAACAAATTTTTACTGTTACTTGAAAACTAAAAAATTAAAATAAGTAAATAATAAACAAGTTAACAAACATGAATGCACACATAAACACAAGTAAATATAATAATAACAACTAACAATGAAATAAGAAATACAAAAGTTAACAAACAACACTAAATAGCCCCCACCAAAAAAAAAACTGCAAACAGATCCATAATTATTTCCACCCTAGAGATCCTAGAATAATTCAAAACATAACCATTAGAACAATACAACAGACTTCTCACTAAGCATCACTGACCTGTATATATAAATAGCTGAGCAAAAACATAATGCATATGGCCTGATGATTGTGTATAAGCATGAAACAGACTATCATTTCTGGGTGTTGACTTCAATGTCCAATAATATATATATATATATATATAATATGTCTGTTTTTCTTAAAAATCAGCCAAATCTTCCATGTTGAATTTTAATGATTTGTAATTTTCTCTTAACCAAATCAGAAGGTTTGCTATTTAAAAATGCTCGTTTTCAAATGTATTCATTATACTTAGTTATCAAAATAAATAATACAAGATGATTTCAGTGAAGCTTTTTATAAAACTTGAACAGATATAATTTTATCTGTAAGCCATAAACTTACATGTTTTTAAAAATTACTTTTATAACTGCAAGAAATAAAATTCTGGTGAAAAAATATGTAAACAATGAAAAAAAATTAAAGAACAAGGAACTCTTAATTTTTGTTTATCACTTGTGTTGTCAATAATTGTGTGTGTGTATACACTAAAACTGTTTACATGTATGTATGCCTAGAAAATATATTTAGCTTGTGCAGATTTAATTTCTTTTGCACAAACTCGGATTGGTGTTGCTCCTTTTTAATTTTTTTTTCAAAAAATTTTCAGCTCTGAAATTTTCATGTACAATTTTGGAAACCATAAAAACTCAAAACTAAAGATGAAATTTGTAAAGGTAAGTGCACTAGTCAGGACAAAGTAGATTATTTTCTGCCATTATGAAGTGAAAAAGAAATTAGAAGCAAGAATGTTTTTAAGTTTCTAGCAAAATTTCCATTTCTTTTAAAATGTTAATGTGATCTGAGTTCAGAATAGAAATAGAAATTAGACTTGAATCAAAATATGTGCAGCCTAAACAATTCTTCTTTTTGCTCATCCAAATATCAATTAACAGCTTAGTTAATCAGGCTTCAGTAATTCATTGTATTTAATGTCATGTGAAACATTTGCTTGATTTTATATAGAAGTATTATTTTAAGACTACAACAAAACACTAATATAGTTATTGGAAAAAAAGATTTAAAAAACTTTTGTTACATCCTATGAATTCTCATTCCAGCCTCACAACCAACAACTGCAATATGTGATTTTTATAAAAAACATTTTTCCTTAAAACCTTTGCATAGATTCATCAGAAATTTATAGCAACTTGATCGTTTAGGCAAAAATATGCAAATCAGGCAGTTTGTATTTAAAAACATTTCCAATGGAATAAGTTCTTCATTTACTCAGAAATATTGACTTTTTCTTTTTTACTATTGGAAGATGACAGTTTAAACCTCTCCTAGATCATTCAGTGCCTTGAATTGTGTTTGAAATTTCTTATATTCATTCATAGCTGTCATTAATCAAGAGAATTAAATAAGAAACACAGATTTCATTCAAACCAATTGAATTCCCATCTACAATTCTTTTATAAAACTTTGATTATTATTATTTATATCATAATATAAATAATAATAATATAATCATTATATAATAATAACAACAGAATAAATTTGTCATCTTTATGTATATAGATCCTCACTCAATATCAGCAATGAACATTGTTTTTATCATCAACTTCAAATTGATTATTTTTATAAATATACTCCACTTCCTTAAGTCAGGTTTGTTTTATATAAAATCCTATTTCTTTTCTTGCAAAGATTGTAACCATTTTTATACTGACCTAATGTTGACTAGTGATTTTAATTATTTAATTCGATTTACTTAAGGACTAAATAATTTTTACAATTTGTGAAAAAAATTATAATTTCTTCGATATTTTCTAATGCTTGAGTACAAGACAAAACCTTACATTCTACCACAAGTGTTAGTTATCATGAATATATATAGTGGAATAAATCTGTCATTATATAACTTAAAATCTGACTTGATGATACTTATTAGAAATATTCACTTAGAAATTTTTTTTTAAATCCACATTATTCATATTTCAAATTATATGAGAACCAAGTGTAACACAATTTATTTTAATCTACTGTCCTCAGAGGTATTTTTACAGTACAAATTAATTTTCTCACTTACTCCCTTTAAGCTATTCACGGTTCTTTAAGACCGCTTTTTGTTTCCTGGTCATTTTTGTTGTAATGCCATAAACCAAAACTTTTCTTAAAATAAAATCCATTTATACAATCCTAAAGCTAAAATGAATTTACTGATAGGCAGATTTTAATTCAAAGAAAAGGAGAAAATTAATAGGCATGTTATATCTGGTAATGTAGTGAAAAGGTTAATTTCCATCATTTGTTGCTGAATGTTTTATTTTTGTCTTTTTTCCCTTTTTTAAGAAATGATTTCTTAATTATTCTTGATAACATGAAACTTTTCCCTCGTTGATGCTTGTGCTTGTCTCTCACTCAACATTTTCACTTCAGATGAATTTAAAGCAACCAATGGTAACTGCTAGAACTTTCACTACTCAACTGTTTCCATCATTCTTCCTACCTCTACATATCAGATGTCTGAAGATGAATGGATGTTATTTTTAGAGTGTATAAATAAAACAAGGAGAGATTTTTTTACAACTTCTTTGATTTGTTCTTTTCTTGTATTTTGTGTCTAAATTTACAAGATTTTCTATTAATTGTGTTGTTATAATTATAATACTAGCAGCCATGCACAACTGGTCGATTAGAAAAAGCATTCAATTAAAATGAAGCCAAAACAACATCATGTTTAGATGTAACAGAGTCTATCTTGTTGAATTACTTTAAAGTAATTTCATTAAAAAACATTTTGAATTAATGCACTTACTGATATAACAGAAGTAGTCAATCAAAGTTAGCCGAGGACATGAAGTGTGGAACTGTACGTACACACACACATACATATGTTAAAATAAATTAAGAATTTACATAATAAACGAATGTGATATATAATAAATGTTAAATATTCACTGATTGGTTCGATCCAGCCAATCAGAACAAAGGTAAGTATGATTCCTTTTACCACCAAAATACAGGATTGTTTGAACTCCTATAAAAACATTTTCCCGCTAGAAATAAGTCAGTTGCGGCGCTCAGACTCAAGGGACAGACATGCATCTAACATTTGACATGTAATATTTCATGGCTAATGGGAGGCTACCTATGCAACTAACCACATTGCATGCAATTCAACGAAAAAATGTAAATATTGTTGAATATATTTTTACCTTTGTGTAATTTCACAAAAAATGATTGCATTGTCCGACTTATTTATTCTCCTTTCTGGTATAATGACAAGAGTTTTCGTCTTTCATAAATTAAACAATAGGGAACAGAAATTAAATTTGGAAAGTACATCTGGACACGGCCTTGTGCCAGATTTATCTTCAGAGAGTGAAATAAACCAATTTTAATCGAAACCCCTAAAAAGGGGCCCCAATGAAGACTCTCTCCAGACCACAATTATTTTGGAGTTTTTGAAATTCAGTTTGTCAGTATGCTACCAGGGATGTAAAAGAAAAAGAGGATACAGAAAGCAATTGTCAAGTTTGATGAAAATTGCTTGAAAGATCAATGCAAAATAAAAAAAAAGAAACCAGTAAAAAAAATCACTATTTTTCACTATTTACATGGGTTTTCACTTACGGGTGAGCTCAATTATCAAGTTAAATGACTGTTAAACTGTTGCAGAGGGCCGAAAGGTGTGAGTGCCAATCGACCGTACAACTAAGAAAGTGAACACAAAGGCAAGATAGGTGACGGCAATAGCAAAGAAAGATGACAAAACACGGATGGTCAGTTGAAGACGATGGGTATCGTGTATTTATTTATTTGGTTAGCGTACGGTAAATGGTGAGACGGAGGAGGTCGTGTATCGGGATTGGTATCCGGATATCGACGAGCGCTGGAGTCGGTAGCTGGGCGTCAATGGCAGTAGGCAGCTGGCATTGCGATTTTGAGGTGCTGACGTTCCGGTTGAGTCATTGGTTCGACGTTGCAGGTTGAGGTGCGGGTGCTCCGGTCGGGTCAACAGTTGGAAGTTGTTGATGCTCTTGTTGAACCTCCCGTAGTAATCACTAACAATAGTATACGGGAAAGGTTCATTAGTGCGGATGCTCCGGTCGTGTCGACGGTTGGAGGTTGTTGAAATGCGGGAATTAGCTGGAAGCTGCAGGAGTGAGCTGGAGTCTGCCGGAGTGAGCTGGAGGTTGCTGGAAGCTGCCGGAGTGAGCTGGAGGTCGCTGGAAGCTGCCGGGGTGAGCTGGAGTCTGCGGGAGTGAGCTGGAGGTTGCTGGAGGCAAGCAGTAGCAGAGAGTGAAGTGAGTATCGTGTTTAAATGACTTTCGGAAGTTAGCCCTGAAAAGGGCTGTTTGAACAACTGCTGCTACTGCTGCTGGGTCCCGCCGGCTGCTGGGCTCGGTCAACTTGACTGGGCGCGTCAAAGTCGGGATTTAGGAAGGCTCCTGGCTCCCTAGCCGTGTCCCTTGATTGCTGTGAAATCGCTGGTATTTATGGAAACCGTTCATACAACAGCAGCGTTCCCGCTAAACCAATAAGTGACTATAATTAATTTCAGGTCGTATTAATTACAGTCAAAAGTGTATTCGGTGTTTGTTGACTGTATTTAAATTAATTTCGGTACGAAATTAAAAGTCTTTTGTTTTGGTTTCATGGCGAAAATTAAGTTTTTGTGTTTTTTTTCTTTTTAAAATAGGTCATTGCTATTTTAGCACACGTGGGTCGTGACCGTTCTAGCCGAAGGCGTATACGGGATTGTTTACAAAAAGTGGGAGTGGTGATCGAGTACACCGCGACAAGGCCCCCTCCCAGGATAATTGATCATCATCAATTAGAAGTAAATATATGTCTTGTACTTCTTCGGGAAGGTGACTTTCCTTCCTAGACGGGTCTGCCTGGTTGGAGCGGTGGGTGCTTCTGGTATTGGCTCTGACCTTGGTGGTTGCGATCGTGTGGTTGTTGGGACAGGTGGGGCTTCTGGGTGTGTTGAGACGGGTTCTGTCTCCTGTGAGATTTTTCCAGAAAAGCTGGTTTGACTCTGTCAATAGAGATGGTGTCTGTCCGGTTTCCTCGATCAATGGTGAGATGCTTCTCAGAGCGTTTTAAGACTTTGAAGGGACCCTGGTATGTTGGTGTTAGTGGTTTCTTTACCGCGTCATTTCGGACGAAAACAAACTCGCAATCCTGAAGCTGTTGTGGAACGTGGATAGTTGGTGATGGTTGCCTGGGTGGTGTATACTTCAGTTGGGCCATTTTTTGGCGTGGTTCCTGCGTGAAAGGACTTTCAGTAGTGAAGTTGGGTATGGTGTTGTCGAAATATTGGCCAGGTAAAGAGAGTGCTGTACCGAAGACTATTTCAGCTGGAGTGCATCCTAGGTCTTCTTTGGGTGAGGTGTGGATTGACAAAAGGATTAGGGGTAGCTCGTCTACCCAGTTGCTGGTGGGATGTTTTGTGGTGAGAGAGGCCTTTAGTGTTCGGTGGAACCTTTCCACCAGGCCGTTGGCGCAGGGATGGTAGGCGGTGGTCTTGATGTGTTTGACGCCAAGCAGTTGAGTGAATTCCTGAAATAGTGAGGACTGGAACTGCGCACCGCGGTCCGTAGTGATGATGCTGGGTACGCCAAAAATTGCGATCCATTCCTGAAGGATGGTCTTTGCTACTGTGTTAGCCGAGGTATCTCTGATGGGTACTGCTACTGGCCACCTGGAGAAACGGTCAACCATTGTGAGGAGGTACTGGTAATTCTGGCACATTAGGAGAGGTCCGACTATGTCGATGTGGATGTGGCTGAAACGTGCGTCCGGGTTGCTGAATGTGCCAGGCGGGGATTTTGTGTGCCGGTGTACCTTGCATTTCTGGCACTCAAGATACGTTGATACCCAATTACGGATGTCGGTATTCATGTTGGGCCAAACAAAACGATCGGCAATGAGTTTGACCGTTGCGCGCTTGCTGGGATGTGACAATCCATGTAGGTGGTTGAAAATTTGCCTTCTGAGTGCCGGAGGTATGTAGGGTCTGGGGTGACCCAGTTTTGTATCGCAGTACAATATTTTGTTGCTGAAAGGCGCCGGAAATTCTTTCAGTTGCAAGGATGTGTTGGCTAGGACTTCAGGGAGGGTCGTGTCGGATTCCTGGGTCTCTGCTATCAGGTCCTGGCTGAGTGGGCTGTCTTCCATAGTGTTGACATCGAATCTGGATAGGGCATCGGCGACAGTGTTGTCTCTTCTTTTAACATACCGGATATCGGACGTGAACTGTGAGATGTAGTCTAGATGTCTGATCTCACGAGCCGTATATTTGTCCGAGTTGTTCGACAGGGAAGTTGTCAAGGGTCTGTGGTCAGTTAAAACGGTGAAATTCCGGCCTTCCAGTAGATGTCGGAAGTGTTTGATGGCGAGGTATATAGCCAAAAGTTCTTTCGAGAAGGTGCTGTATCTGGACTGAGCTGGCGATAATTTAGCCGAGAAGAATGCAATGGGTTTGCGTTGGTTGTCAAACTCCTGTTCTACCACAGCTCCAACTCCAGTGTCCGAGGCATCTGTTGTTAGATATATCTGAGTCCGAGTGTCTTCGTTAAGATGTGCTAACTTTGTAAAGTTAGCTAAGGAGGTTTTTGCTGCTTGGAATGATATTTTCTGGTCGCCCTCCAGGGTGATGGCTTTGTTTTTTCTCTAGAGGAGATTTGTCAGGGGGTTGAGGAGCTTTGAGCATCCGGGGATAAACCTGCAGTAAAAATTTACCATCCCCAAGAAGCGTCGCAGTTGCTTTATCGATGTGGGCATCGGGAAATCCTGTATGGCTTTTATCTTATCGGGCAGTGGGGTGATTCCATGAGCGTCTGTGTGGTGTCCGAGAAAGTCTATGTGTTGTGCGCCGAATTTGCACTTGTCTGGGTTGATTCGGAGGCCGTAATGTGTTAGACGGCGGAACATTTTCTCCAGGTGTTGTTCGTGGAGATCGGCGTCTCTGCTGGCCACTAGGATGTCATCAATGTATGCGTAGACGTATGGTAGGCCATGCAGAACTACGTCCATCAGCCTCTGGAACGTCTGGGCTGCGTTGCGCAGTCCGAAGGGCATTTTTATGAATTCAAACAGTCCAAAAGGGGTTGTGATTGCTGACTTTGGAATGTCCTCCGGGGGAACTGGAATTTGATAATATGCTTTGGTCCGATCAATTTTCGAGAAAATGCGGGCCCCCTGCAGACCGGATGCAAATTCGTGGATATGAGGAACAGGATACCGGTCGGGCACTGTGGATGCGTTGAGTTTCCGGTAATCCACGCAGATTCTGAAATCCCCGTCGGATTTTGGTACCAGATGCAGTGGTGAAGCATATGGACTATCTGAGGGTCGGATGATGTTATCTGCCAGCATCTCTTCAAACGCTTTCTTGGCATATGCCAATTTATGTGGAGGGAGTCGTCGCGGCCGTGAATATGCTGGCTGTCCAGTGGTCTTTATGTGGTGTTGAGTTTGATGTTTGCCTGCGTCAGTAGGTTTAATGAGTTGCGTAAGGTCCCTGTACCGGCGCAGGATCTGTGTGTAGCGTGGGTCGTGCTGTGTTGCCACGCTGATCCTAGTCGTATTTAAGCTCGATGGAGTCCCTGTGATCTTGATGGATGTGTTGTCAATCAGGGTCCTTGTCTTCATAAGGACAGCCAGGTTGTAATGTGTCAGGAAGTCGGCACCAAGCAAGGGTGTTCTGACGTCTGCTACGGTGAATGACCACTTGAAATTGCGCCTGAGGTTGATGTTCAAGGTAAGTTCCTTGTTCCCATAGGTTTCTATGGTGGAGCCGTTTGCTGCTCGAAGTTGAAATGCGGTGGGTTTCAAGGCGGGTCTGTTGGTGGGTGGTATCACGCTGATGGCTGCGCCAGTGTCAACTAAGAATTTGAGGCCGTTCTTACGGTTTCACACATAAAAGAGACGACTGTGTGAGTGTGTACCGAGAGGGATCGTCGTCGCTGCCTGTCGGTCTATTCGTTTCCCTGAGTCCTATTGTGTCTGCATGGAGGGCAGCACTTGCGGGCCCGGTAACCGAAGAATTGGTGGTACCAGCATTCGTCTGGGTTGTTTCTCCATCCTGGACTTGAGCTGCGGGTACGGCTTTGGTTCCGTGTGTGTGGTGCTGGGCTTCGCTGCCTCCGGCGTAGGGAAAGTTTCAGGTCTCTCAACTCTGCACGTATCTGGGCCATCTCATCTTCGAGGCGTTGAGCGTGGTTTTCAACCTGGTGGACCTTTTGGTAGGCCTGAGAGTATATTTTGTCGGCTGAATCAGCCACAACGTTAAGGGGCGTTTCTACTGGTACCAGGGCTAGAACTTGCGTTATATTCGGTGGTAACAGATCCATCCATAGGCCTCGGAGGATGGGTTCTGCCATGGTGTTGTTCCTGAGGCGGCTCTTCATCAGACGTAGGAGCTGGGATGGGGTTCTATCACCCAGAGACACAGAGAATAGGTCTCTGATGAGGTCTTCATCCGAGCGTCCCGTTCGTTTGAGGATGGCTTCTTTGAGACAGGTGTATGGGAGATGGTCTGGAGTGTTTAGAAGGATGTCTTCCACTTCTTCGACGATTGACGCTGGTAGGGCTTGTACCACTGAGGCATATTTCGTGTCCTGTCGTGTGACCTTTCGGGCTGAAAATATCGCCTCGAGTTGAATAAACCAACTCCTGGTGTTGACCGAGTTGTATGGTGGTAGTTGTATCAGGAGGGCTGATGTGTTGATTTCTGGTTCAGTCCTTTCCGCCATCTTCTCTGCTAGCCGTTTACCTGTGTCCAAAGATCACGTCGGGGTCACCACTTGTTGCAGAGGACCGAAAGGTGTGAGTGCCAATCGACCGTACAACTAAGAAAGTGGACACAAAGGCAAGGATAGGTGACGGCAATAGCAATAAATGCTACCAGGGATGTAAAAGAGGATACAGAAAGCAATTGTCAAGTTTGATGAAAATTGCTTGAAAGATCAATGCAAAACAAAAAAGAAACCAGTAAAAAAAAATCACCATTTTTCACTATTTACATGGGTTTTCACTTACGGGTGAACTCAATTATCAAGTTAAATGACTGTTAAACAATTAACTTATTGTTGGTTGTAATTCAGTGAAGTTTGTTTAAAAATTAAGGAAATTTTCAGTTTAAAATTTGTGTTGAAATCGATTTTTTGTTTTTCACTAAACACAGTGGTGTAGAAATAAAAATGAGGTATTGTTGAGCTTAGGAGGGTAAAAGCAATTTAAGACATTATATAAATGTTTTTAACTTTCATAAAAACAACAGTTTCAAACATAGGACAATAAAATTATACTAAAATCAACACATTCTCTTCAGCACATCTTTTCTGCAGAAGAAAAATAAGCCTTAAGAGGTAAAACAATTTCATGTTTCATTTAAGAAATCTTTTCAGAATCAGAATTCAGTGTACAAACATAAATCTTCCTTAACTCTTCCAAGAGAAAATCCATCAAAATACAAGTTTGTCTTTTTATTCATTAAATTTTTTTTTTAATTTCTTCTTTAAATTAGTATATAAAAGTTAACAATGCAATTTAAACCAGTGACTGCAATTTGTTTGTCAAAAAGAATCTTTTGCCTTCATAAATATTTTAAAATAGCAATATTATTACTTACAAATTTTCTAGGTAAGTAAAAATTGACCGTTAATGAATTATTTATTAAATTATCTGAAGATAGAAATTTATTTAAGAGATAGAAATCCTAATCAAATTTAGATGCTGATGATGTTCAATCCAAGGGAAATAAAAGTCATTGTGCTTTTGGCTTTTCGATAGAAATTTTCTTCATTTCATTCACTATGAATTTTTGAAATCATTATTATTCTGCTTGTTCCTTAGTTATGCGCTGATATAACTGTTTGGTTTCAGTGAGAGAAACGAGGCAATAATGCTCTCCTCCTCATGTATTTATTAACATCTGTTATGTATCAATCATGTTCATTTTTTTGGCCATGTGAGTAAGAGTGAATGAAAAGAAACAAAAAATCTACTGCAGCAACCTATCGTGAGATTAAATCCGGTGCATGCAAGGTGCTTTATTGAAATGTGATTTGGTCTCTAGAAATAGTTACAAGGTAATTAAGTCTCTATTTATCAATACATCAAATCTATTTCGAGATATGAGAATTATAATGTTCATTATTGACAGATAGAATATTTACATAGTATGTCATTAAGATACGATATATGAACAACCCCAGGGGTAGACAATCTTCATGCTCCTGGAATTGGCATTATTCTGGCCATTATTAAATTTCTCTTCTGTATCTGATGGATTTTTGTTTATAATGCGACCACTTCTAGTTAGAATTCTGCCAGCTTCTAATTGTGGCATGATTGAATTGGTCTGCTCAAAAATTTCTAACTACTGGTTCTTCATAGTTGAATTAATTAATGTACTACTGATCTTTGGATATCATTTTTTTCTTGATGAGCGTAGAAATAGTTGCAAGGGAATTAACTCTGGATTTATCAAGACGTCTCAACATTTGCTTCAGTGAAATGGAAAAACTGGTCAATTTTTAAGTTTTCATTTGTACCCTCTTACTTCTTTGAATGATGACCTCTTCATGATTGTTACTGCAATATTTGATTAAAGTTGTTAAACTCAAATATTTAATGACATAATAGGAGAAATTTTACAAGTATACTGTAGTCATAGAACTCACGATAAGCTTATTTATTCATTAAATATAATACATTAGAAAATTCAAATGGAAAAAATCATGAAACTTTCATAGGTACTACTAGTTAATTATCATTCTATTGTTAAAAGAATGATTAATTTAATTTTGGTTAATGCCGAATTTAGTATAAAATAGCTTCGAGTTCAAGTGAAAATATGTAGCAATGAATTTCACTTGAAGCTTTTAAAGCAAGATTAAATGTCCATTTTCGGTTTTTCACAGTAAAAACAAAAAAATTGTTTCTAAAGTATTTAGGGGCCCTGTTTAGTTTTTTTTCTTCATCATATGCTTAAATTTAAGAGAATCTAGTGAGATCCTTTCATCATAAATCACTTCTATATCATGTTAACAGATAATGAACTTGACAATACAAGGAGAGTTACTGGAAAATTTGTATTTTTGAGTCGAGTATACAGTCTTTAATTTTGTGTCAATAGCTGAGGTTTAGAATTACAAATAAAAAGCTACCTAAATGTAGGGAGAATTTTTATGGAACTAAGATTGACTGTTTTAGTTAAATTTATGAAAAATGATACAAATTTGATGGAATTGTATTGGAAGTTCACAATGCTGTCAGATTTATCATCACCACAAATAGTTAAACAGAAAATCTTTAATACTTTATACTATTTAAAAATTTCTCATAGGTTTTTTTTTCTCAACTCTATTCCTCTTGTCATGTTTCAAAAGGTCATTTAATTTAGATATACTCTGTGATTTGCAGAGATAAAAATCAGATTTTATTCAGCGAATTTTCTATTGTAACATTTTTTGCATAAAAACGTCCGTTACTTTACTTCAAATGGAATAGAAAATATTATTCCAAATTATCACATATACAAAAAGAGGAAAATATATTTTGATTTTAAAAGTGTATATATATATATATATATATATATATATATATATATATATATATATACTCTTTTACACAAACACTTCTTGGAATCAAGCACCCTACACAAAAGAAAAACACAGTAAAAATCAGTTAAAGTTGCACCGAGAACATGGCACAAATAAGAAAATCACTACAGGAAAATTACCAACAAATCAAACCCATATTTTTACTATGTTACTTAAAAATCGAAAACTGAAAAAAAAAAAAAAAATTAACCCAAACAAATTACCCAATCACACCCGTTAGAAAAGACTAAATACAATAAATAAATAAAAAAAAATCAATGAACACAAATAAATAAATAATAAACAAACCATTATAACCAAAATATTAGTTAGATTATCAAAATTAAACCAAAAAATTGGATGAAAAACATAGCTATAACTTTTATATAATGATAAAAAAATCAAAAACCGAAAACAGTAAATAAAAATATACAGTATAATAAACAATACGTAAAATAAATTAATCTAAATTCATCCAAATAAATAAACTAACAAGCCGATCCCTATAAATTAACCGTTAGAAAAAACAAATAAAGATAATCGATCCAAATAAATACATGAAATAATAAACAAATTAAAAATGGCTCCCGCCAAAATAATAGTTAGAATAAACTACAACAATCAACCCTAAAATTGAATAAATAGCTTTATCTTCCCAAACCAAAACAAAACTATTAAATAAGCGATGTAAACAAATTTTTATTACGTTAATAAAAACACTGATTAAAATAAAGATAAAAAAATAAATATATAAAATAAGAAATTAAAATAAAAAATAAAAATATACAAATAAATAAATAACTTCCGGTAAAATAACCGCCAAAATAGACTACCTACAATGTACCACTGGCACGTATATATAAATAGCCAAGAAAAATAACAGCACTCATGGCCTGACGATTGCGTCTGGCATGAAACAGACTGTCACCTCTAAGTGTTGACTTCTATGTGTGTGTGTGTGTGTGTGTGTGTGTGTGTAAATCATTTGTAATTTAGTGTTCTGTTCCTACTTGCAATCCACCGATCTACCACTGTTCGAATTTCCAGTGTGTTCCTCTTGGTAATGTTACCACAGGTGGATCGCTCGAGGCCCACCTGTGGACCACTGGTGTTAACATCAGTGGCCCAGTTGCTATTATAAAAAAATAAAAAATTGAACTGGATGTGTTAACCACTAACTAAAAGATAATTAAATAAAGTAGGTATCTCGAAAGAAAAGAGATACCTCAGATTTAAAATTAAGTTTTTTAAATGAAAAATCTTTCTTGAAGCTTTTATTTTGCTTTTAAATTTCAAGCTAATTGATTAATATTTCCAATAAGCAAAATACTTTGCTGTATCTTAATTTAAATTAATTGGAATGATTTTAGCCATATTTACAAATCTCTCATCATAATTAATTCTTTTTATTAAAAAATCTTTCAAAAATAAAATATACTTTTCTAAAATTTTACTTGAGGATTATTAGCTGATTTAAAGTTTAATTAATCTGACTTGAAACAAATATTATTTACTTTTAGTTTAAAATATCACAGCAAAGCATTTTTTCACACAGAGGTGGCTGTTTTTATAAGTTGTTATCAAGTATCTCAATAGAC
The DNA here is from genome assembly GCA_964036315.1 of Acanthosepion esculentum. Classification (NCBI taxonomy): domain Eukaryota; kingdom Metazoa; phylum Mollusca; class Cephalopoda; order Sepiida; family Sepiidae; genus Acanthosepion; species Acanthosepion esculentum. Next base: position 107,648,120 of record OZ038496.1, read on the forward strand.
TTATGTTTGGAAATTTTTTCTATGGAGGACGTATCTGTAAAATTTACTTCACAAATATACCATGAGTGCCTTTTTATATTATTTTTTTTAACTACCAAGTAATCTTAAATATTTATGAAAATATTTTAAGTAATCTAATGTTTTATTGAATTTTAGGTAATTTGGATTTAAATGTACTGCAGTTATTGCTCTTATTTTCGATTATATATATATATATATATATATATATATATATATATAGACGTCTGTATTTACAAAAATCAGCACGTTTATACAGACACAAAAAAAATTTTTTAATTCTTTTTAAAATATTGGGGGTTGCTAAATAGTAGTAAACTTTTCCAGTTATGATTAGTAAATATAGTTTTTACTTAACAATACCATCTAACTGCTACTAATACATAATTTTAAAAGATTTAAAACTTTATAAATTATTCTATATAAAATTTTCAAAAAATAAAATAATTCTTGTAAAATTCATTATTAATTGAAAAAAAAATTTCTTTTTTCTCATGACAATTGTGTCCATAATATATATTTTTTATATAGCTTTGCTAATTAATTAATTAATATCTTAGTTTTATTGCATTTAAAAAAAAATTATGATTTTGAGCAAATTTCCTGTAACATGGGGCATTATTTTGAAAAGAAAAAAAAACAAACAAAAAACCAAATTGATGATTTAAATTCTCCAAAGATGTGTGTTTATAACTAATATAAACATTAGGCCCCATGAAAATGAATTTCTTGAAATAAAAAGTTAAGTAAGTGGCAGGTAACACATAAAAAGTATTTTTTTATCAAGATTTTATAAAAAAGGAACATTTCTATAATAAATTCATTCATTTTTTAATTAGTCCTGAAAGTTTTATTAAAATCCAATAATTATTTGATTTTTGTAACAATTTCCAAATCAATGTGTTTTTCATAGTAAAAAGATGCTAAAATTTTCTATACTAATTTATGGTCACCCACTGATACAAGAAAAAAAATATTTGACAAAAATTTTGAATGTTCTGAAATGAATTAAAAAAAAAAAATTTAATAATGAAAAAGTCCTTTGTTTTTTTTCCTCTTATGAATAACAAAGATTTTGACAATGAAACTTCGTTTTTATTAAGTTTGAGGCATTTTTTCCACATGGTATGCTCATTTTTTATCAAATCTTCAGAGGTACCTAAAATAAAGTATATTAACAAAAAAATAAATGGCATTCAGTTTCGTGGGTATGGTTGGATTTTACCTTAACTTGATCCCTCCCTTTGCTGATATTGTCTTTCTGCTCACTGAGCCAATTAAAAATAACCCTAAATTTACTAATATTACTTTTACTAATTATGGACTTGATTCTTCAATGTTATAAAGCAAAAACTTTGCTGAAATATCAACAAAGACTTATCCCCAACTCAGGTTACACTATTAGTATCAAACATTTCAGTTCATGCTGTTGGCACTGAACTACAAGAAATAATTGATGGCATCACACTGCTTATTAGTTTCTTTTCTAACAAACTTACAGAACGTTGATGAAATCTTCACATATTTTACTGTGAACTCCTATTTGTTTACTTGACAATTTTACACTTTTATGGACATAATGCCACATTATTTACAGATCACAAACCTTTAATAGTAGCATATAAGAAAGAAACAACTTTAAAATCATAAGTACAAAAACATTACTTATCTTTAATCTCAGAATATATATCAGAGATGAATGATAAAAATATATCGCTGACTATCTAAGCCAGCAAATTTTTATGAGCATTATCGTTGCCAAGGAAAGAACAAACAAAGATTGAAATGTCAACAGCGTGTCTTGATCAAATGTGAAGAATATATACATAATTGTGTGAAAAGTGGCAAAAATTGTTAATATGCAGTTCATTAGTTGCTGTTGGTAAGGAAAGTGATAGCATGACTAATGGTAAGTTATCCATCCAGGATTGGTTGTTGCTCGTCGGCTGCAAATTCGAGGTCAAGTTGTTCCTTACTGGCGTTGAATAAGAATGCCCCCGATAGGGTGTCGGCGATGGTGTTAATGTAACATATGTCAGTTGTAAACTGAGAAATAAAATCTAGCTGTCTGTAGTCACGGGGGTTATACTTGTCTGATTTAGTATGAAGGGCATAAACTAAAGGTTTATGGTCGGTAAATACCGTGACCTTCTAAAATGTGTCAAAAATGTTTGATTGAAATGTAAATTGCTAATAACTCTCGTGAGAAAGTGCTGTATATTTTTTTGAGTTGTGGTAATTTTAACTGAGAAAAAGAAAATAAGTCTGGTCTCTTTTTCCGTGTGCTGATCTAAAACAGCTCCTATGGCTTCTGATGAGACATCAATGGTGGGTGAAAGATGTACTGTTCCGTCGTCACGTAAATAATTGAGTTTAGTAAAATTTGCTAGTGCATTTCTTGAATTGGTAAAAGCAGCAAGTGATTCGATCAGACGTTGAAATGACTGTACCGCATTTCGAAGCCCAAAAGGTATTTGGAGCAATTCATAAAGACCAAAAGAAGTTGTGGTCGCAGTCTTATGGATGTCTTCTGCGGCCACTGGCATCTGGTAGAAAGATTTTCGTAGATCTATCTTCGTGAAGATCTTAGTTCCCTGTAAAGAAATTGTGAAATCGGCCAAGTTAGGCACAGGATATTTGTCGGGGATTGTCTGCATTCAAACGTCTATAATCTCCGTAGGGTCTCCACACCCTCTCTTGCGCCTTGGGAACTATGTGGAGTGAAGATGCAAAAGGGCTTGATGAAGGGCGAATTATGCCCAGATCCAACATATGCTGAAGTTCTCTGGCCTGAGTCTCCGTGGCTTTGAAAAAACTGGCGGGCCAGATGTCTGGATTTTGTGTAGAGGGCTATGTTTCACCGTTTCGATGTACGTAAAAGGTTGAATGAGTGAGGGAAACTTATCCAGTACGTGTTAGAATGGGTTATTCTCTGGCAAAGCAATACATAATTTAGTTGACGTTAGAGTGGAGGTAATTCCTAAGTGGGTAAGTTTCGTTATTTGGTCGATGAGTGTGTGGTCGGCATATCCACTGCTAGCTTGTAATGTGCTAGGAAATCTGCACCGAGTGTGGAGAATTTTACCTCCGCCATGGTGAAAAACCATTGGAATGTTCTTTTTAATCCTATGTTTAAGGTCATTGGAATCTGGCCGAAGGTTTGGATTTGAGAACCATTTGTTGCACGTAAAGTGTATGAAGATTTCTCCATAGAAAAACCTGGTCTGGGTGGAATCACACTGACTTGAGCGCCTGTGTCGACCAAAAATAATTCATCTGAATTACTGTCTCGAACATAAAAGAAACAGTTGATTCCGTCTCCCCAAACAGCAGACGCCGTCTTCATGCGCTGTTGGGGCTGGCATTTCCTGCCTGTTAGTTAGGTGTAGATGCCAGCCGGTGTTTGAACTAACATGGCTTAGTACAGCGCCAAGCTGCCTGCCGGAAATTGCAGTGATACCGACAGGTAGTAGTCGTCCTCCCTTGCGAGTTAGATCAGGAATGTTGGCGTAACTTGTATAAGCTGTGAGCTGGGGGCAAACGTTCTCTGCTCAGACGATCCTGCTGAATCGACAACTTGTTGATTTGTTGTTTCAGCTTACTAATCAAGTCGTCGACGGGGGTTGTGTGTGCTTCGTGGATGTGCATACTATTGAGGGCTTTAGCCTCATTGATTTTGTTGGCTATTTCAGCCATTTCCATCAAGTCTAAATCCTCAGGAAGGGTTGCTAGGATTTGGGTGGTGTGGGTGAGCAGATTGTCAGTGAATCCGACATTATATTCTTTCCTAGCAGATTTTTCATCTTGCGTAATAGTTGCGTAGGCTTGCTGTCGCCCAATTGAAGAGTTTTGAACAGGTCATTTATGCGGCGCTCCTCAGATTTGCCTCTTATATATATAATGGCTTCCCTTAACGTGTCGAACGGCTTGTCTGTCGGGACGTTGTCTAGCAAGTCTGATACTACAGAAGCAACCTTTGGCGGCAGCTTTTCAACAACATAGGCAAAGCTTGCCCTTTGGGAGTGGATTCCTTTCACCTGGAAGATGGCGTTTAACTGTGAGAACCAAACATGCACGTTGATTGTGTTAAAGACTAGCAGGTTGAGCAATACTGTCGCTTCACTGCCATATTGGTTGGCCATTGTGGGTAGTTTTTGAAACGCACGTGGTAGAGAAAAAATTCTTCACGCCAAGTTGAAGTGTTGTATGTTGAATTTTTAGGTGTTGTTGCCACAAATTGGATTTTTTCTTTTTTTGGGGGGGGGGAATCACGTCGGGGTCACCAATTGTAATGGACCAGGGGGTAGATGGACCACTACTATTTATATTATTATACTTTCTACGTACAGAATTCAAGTAAACAACAAAACTCCAAATGTGAATCAACAAGTATATATTGGAATAACATACAAGGACAAACATGCAATAAAATTGTATTCAATGTATAGATTAAGGGAGAGAAGTTGTTCCCCTTTAACTGTATTTTGATTTGTAATTGATTGTCCAAAAAAGTCCTCTTGAGAGAAAATGTTCAGGAATCAATATTAGAACGAGGAACTATTTGTTAGAATAGATAACACAAGGATACAATTGATCAAAAAGTGTGTTGTGTTAGAGAAATTAACAGAGTCCTGGTTGATTGAGCTTGGCTAAGTCACAGAGAGAAATGTAGGTTTATATTACAAAATTCTGTGTCTGTGTTTGCAATATTGTAAGATCGTAGATTTGTGTAGACATGCGAATTTTACTGGATCTTACTGGCGACTTGTGAAAAATTCGAAGAATTCAAAGAAAACGACTGCGATGGCTAAATAGTCCTATAGAAAGGTAGTATTGATTTATTAGCTAATTGCAGATGAATAAAATGTGGGCGTGGAAAAACATAGCAATCACTACACATTTAAATTATTTACTGTTTTTTAAAGAAGCTATTTATTCATCAACTATAAAAAATTTTATGTAGGAAACACACAAAGCATATAACTTGTCTAGCATTTTGTTAGATTACTACTTCATCTTTTCTTAGAAAATGACATTGTCTAATGAATGATATGTATCCATTTACATCTGCTCCTGTTTAACGTTTGTTGTTGCCATTGATTTCGAATCTATGGGTCATGACCCATTTATGATAAATAATTTCTTAATTTTTGCATCTTCTCTTAATTTAAAATTTAATGTAGGTCATATTTGATTGGTTGATCTGAATAAAGCCCACAAACCTTATAAACATCCCCTTTTTCTTTTTTCATAAAAATAGGCTGAATTTTGCTTTTTAAATGTAAATAAATCGTTCACTCGCCAGTAATTTACAACCACCTGATGTGTTAATATGCATTGAAACACGACTGCAATTGTGTAGCGATTTTGACACGTTTTTTATGTAATATCCTAAAATAAAGTACATATATATATATATATATATATATATATATATATATATGTTGCAGCATACCTAAAGAGGATAATGGTATGTCTCCATTCACATAAATACAGTAGTAAATACTGTATGTTGGCCTGCAGTTGAAGATTCATTGCGGAATTCACTTGACTCACTTCTAGCAGTTGACTACTTTTTCTATATGTGCTGCTGGCGAATCTTATATGTGTTGTTCATGTCCTAAGTATTATTGTTCATTACCAACCTTCGTGTGATTATTCTATTTAGTAACCGTCCCTAGGTTACAAAAATATATATATGTAAAAGTCCTCAGAATATATATGTAGAAAAGATAAATTGAATAAAATAGACAATAGGAAAACAATATGTAGTTTTTTTGCTGACGCGCTTTGTCATCCAACTTTATCAAGGCAAGTGATGATAAACAAAAGTGAAATGATAAACAAAATGTTGAAATTCAAGAAATTTTAAAATACGCTCTTGTGAAAGTCACTTTTTGGATATTAGTAACTTTTTCTCTTTCGATAAAGTGTTATATATATATATATATATATATATATATATATATATATTTATGATTTGTGAATTGATGTTTTGTTGCTATTATAAAGTTAACCCCCACCTAAAAAAAGATAATAAAATAAATCATATTAATAAAAATGGCAATTATTTTAATGTGTGTGTTTTAACTGACAAATACACAAATCATATCTGCTACAATATCTCAATAGAAGAACAAAGATTCCTTTGAGATATTTTTTTAAATACAAATGTTTATCACTGACATTTTCTTTGCCAATTTGTTATCCCAACTATAAATAGTCATGCTATCTATTTTTTTTTTTAAATACCCACTGAAGTGACTGTGGAGGAAGACCCAGTTGAAGACTCTTGGGTTTATATTTGTCAAATAAATTCAAAGATGATTTAATCTACTCACCACCCCCTAACAACAATCAATCTATTTATTATATTTAGGTACCCTACTCTTCGATCACAACCTTTTGCATCTTTCTTTTTAATCATCTCTATTTTTCTGAATTGCTGGCATGAAATTAACATTAAATTCATGTTTTATTCTTAATATCAAGTGAGTGTGTTTATACAAAATAAGCAATTCTACAAAGTATGAATAAACATTTTTTTTAAGTAGGGAAATGTATTGTCAGGATGGTGTGAAAATAAGCTTGGTATTTTTAGAGTACTTAATATTATAAGTAAACAAATTTTGACATTTATTCAACAAAAAGAGACTTTTCTTTTAAAAAAATGCATGACTCAATTATATTAAAGTTATGTGTGAACATTTCTATAACTGAAAATTTATGTTGGACATTTACATAACTGCAAGAATCTATCCTCAAGATAGACAATGGACATCAGAGTGGAACAGCAAGACTTGGTGATGTGATCCCATTTCTTTACATATGAAAAATATTTGAGTTTAAAGCCCTGGACTTGACAAAATTTACAATTTAGATGGCATCATTTAGAACTTGGAGATCTGATTGGAAGTGGTGAGAGGCAAGGTTTTCTCAATGTAAAAATACTGAATTATTATGACATAATGGTTTTCTGCTTTAATGTGAGTAACAAAACCTTGACAACATCCCATCATTGATGGAGCTCCATCAGCACACACTGGCAAACAATTCAACCAGTTCAGATCATGTTTCTTTAAAAAATCATTTATCATATTAAAGATCTCTTATCCACTTGTAGTAGTTGTCAAAGTATAGCAGAAGAGAAATGCTTATAGAATGTCATACTCTCTCCTGTACCAAACATAAACTATCAGTTGAACATTACCAGCATCATCCATAAACTCATGTCTGCAGAGAAAATTTCCCTGCTTTTTTCAGTGCCACAATTAATTGAGCTAAAATATCTTCTGAAATTAGATCAATTCTATGTTTAATACTATTTTCAGAAAGTGGTAAAAATTCAACCTTCTTGACAATTTCTGCTCCACTAAGAGTTTTTATAGTTGCCAATGCTGCCGACTTTACCAATTCCTCTCCAAACATTCTGGGGCTTTCTGCATCTTGCAATTATTCATGCCACTTCAAAGGATGCCAAAGAAGCTTTCTCCTTAGAAAAAGCTGAACTCAAAGAAGCATCAATCCACCTCCATTTTCTTTAGTACTTCCTTATCTTTCCAGTAACTCAAAGGTTTTTCAACAGGATTTTGATGAACTGAGTACAAATGATGCCTTAATTTATTTTCTTTCGATTCATTCGCAAGGACTTGCAGGCACTGAATGCACTGGGGTCAAACATTTCCAGATCATTCTTTCAACTCAGTAAAACTATATTTGAAAACCATCTCTGTAAGGTAATGAAATATTGTAAATTACACGTTTTTACAAGATCATCTGCAACCCTCAGAAAAACCCTCGCAAAACCTATAAAGGGTCATGACCATAGGTTTGGGAACCCCAGGTCTAGTTAATATGTTGCTAAAAGATATTGTTAATGATACTTATATATTGTTTACTGTCTGGAAACATAAATATAAATTAAAAATAGTTTATATCATTTGACAAAATCTCAAAGAATGTCTGCACTTATTGAATGTTAAACAAATATATCAATCTATATTAAATTTTATTGAAAGGAGTGACTTCCTTTTTTATTAAAAGTGATTTTTTTTTATTGAAAGAAGTGATTTTTACATAACTGCAAATGATAATCAAAAAGAAAACAGCAGCAAGAAACAAGCATCCTTGAAAATAAAAATTTCTTTGTTATTGACAAAAAAATAGGAAGATATTAAGAAAAAAGCCTTGAATATTGTTCAATTGTTCATTATATGAAAGTATAATTATACCACTGAAGGATTCCTATTTTAAACATTCTTGCTATTTATGGAATAATAAAACCTTCATTTGAATATTACATTTCTTGGCAAGTAAAATTGAAGTATAATTGATCTCTACCTTAAACTTTTGGATTTTTAAATGTATGAGAAAACTAAATAAAAGAATTAATGAGAGAAAGTAAAAAAGTATTTTTCAGTGAGAAAAAGGTAGTCCATGAATCATAATATGTTCACAATACAAAATGATTTACACAAGTTGAAATAAAAAGCTGAAACAATATAGTCCATAAACAATTTACCATGAAATTATTTGCCAAAATTTTCTACTGCTTTTTTCTAATCATATCAGCCAATGAAAATTAAATTTAAATAATATTCCATAAATATTATTTAGCTTATTTGAGCAATGTTTTAACTTGCAATGTGAATTCAACTTCAGAGGAGGTGCTGAAAAGTTCTGATTCACTCACTTCCTAAAATCTGACAAAATAGTCATTGTAGTGAGAAAGAGAATTTCTTATATTGTACCAATTTTTAAAAACTGACTATCCAAATAACCAATGCAGAATACAACTCTGATTTACTGTGCTGAGTAAAAGAAGGAAAGAAAAATTTTAAGGGAATAAGATTTTTCTCTTTTTCCAGAACAATGTATGTGATCACAGTAGTGGCAAGACAATAAATGTTCTGAAAAATTTACTTTTAGCGTGTAACAGTGACCTTATTGTTAATAAGAAAAAAATGTAGAAGTGACAAAACAACAAATGGAGCTAGTTGAGAGTTTGTTCAGGGTATAACAGAAGGTAGCTGAGTGAGCTAGACACATGGGAGAGAATTGACATGCATGTGTAGTCGAGTGAGATAGAATCATGAGAAAAAAATCAACACAAATATGTAGTTGAAGGAGATAGACCCATGAGAGAAATCAACATGCATTTGTATTCAACTGAGATAGACTGGTGGAAGAAATAGTTCTAGAATTATCGCATTGTAGTAGTCGAGATTTAGTCTCTGTTACTGCTGGTTTCATGGCTGGCCAAAGACATCACATTGGTGTCACTGCTGATGGCCTGGTTAAACTTGCCTGCCATTGGGATCTGTTGCTAATGCTACATGGACCAGATCTGTTTTGTAGGTTAAATCAATGTTGGCTTTATGGTGAGTCAGAAATGGTTGCTGCAAAAATCTGGTATGCTTTTTCTGATTGGTCAAAAAATGTTTTATAATCCTGGTAATTTTGGACGGTATTCCAGTTGTGAGTGTGTGGAGTCAGACAAAATTAAGGTCTGTTTTTGTCATGAGCTGTGGTTGTCAAAATGAGCGCTTATATTTGAGTTAAATTATAGTTCTGAGAGGGTACAAGTGCATTAAACCTTCCACTTTTTTTTTTTTTTACTAACCCGATCTTAACTCATGTGACTCTTTTCTGATTCTATGTGTTAAAAGAAGTTTAAAAAGGAAATTTTCAGAGGTGATAGCAGCAAACAATGACCAAATATCAGAAACAGGTCGGGGAGTTTTTTGGGGAACAGACTTGACAAGGATTCTTTAAATTTGAGAAACAATGTTTCAAACAATGTGTTAGAATCTGTCTATATTTCTGAGATGAGGTATTATGTACAGTATTTACATTAGTCGGACTATTGTCCTCATCTATGTCACTATATTTGTCACAACGTTTCGGCCGTTGTACGCTCCGGCCTTCTTCAGGTGGTTGGAATTTCGAACCGAACCCTTTATTTCGATCACTGGGGTAGACTGTTCTAGTTCCACGAACCATGTTTGATGGATGTCAGTTATCAGTTATCTCCTGGTAATTTTCCCTCTGAAAGTTCTCCACTGCCTGAACCGGGTATTGAACTCACACTCTTTGGGTCTGTCACTGGATCTAACCAACGACTTTATCCACTGTACCATGTGTCCTTGAGGACATCTGGGTATGAATTTCTGAGTATTATAGACCTAATTTTTCAGCAACCATTTTTTACCAGTACTCATATTGCAATTTTGCTGTTATCATTGCATGGTTTTACCAGATCTCATATTGCAACTTTTTGTTATCATTGCTGTTCTCTGGCACTCCTTATTACTGGTTCCCATATTGTATTTATTTCTATGCTTGGCCGACTCAGGAGATTTTTGTGGCCTAGCATATGTGCTGATTCCTTAAGTTTACGAATTTTCCAATGGTGTTCCCTGTCTATGATCTCAACCTGATCCCACAGGGGACGGTGATCTCCCTTCTCTCTCCATATGTGGTTAGAATGTCGGCCAAATATGTGGAATAGCATGTAGGATTCGTGGCTCTTGGTCATTCCCTTTTTGCTGTTTTCAGCACCCCCTCTTTTTAGATTAATGAACATTTATAAACCTATTAAAGTATTAATTTGTAGCTGCTATAATAATATCAGACATAAATGCTATTTCAATTGCATTTTAAGTAATTTCTCAATTTACATTCATATCTGTTCTGTATCAAATCCTGACATAAACAAAGACAATTTATTTTAAGAAATAGATTGGATCCAACATAGTTATTTTTGATTTATTTTATTTAAACATTATTTTTGATGGATACTCATATTCAAGTAGAAGCTCCGGTTTTTAATTACCATAATTCCCCCATGTATAATATGCCTTCATCCATAATACACACCCCTAAAATTTTTGCTGAAAGTGCTTCTACTCATGCATAATACACACCTCTTGTCTGGTAATTACACCCTATAAATTGTACTTCTCCAATTTCATTACAGCCAGTGTTTCCTATTCTTATTACATCTGTAATTGAAGATATTTATCAAAATTTCTGATCATCACGATTCAAAAAAGAAACAGAAATACCTATATTGTGCCTACTGCACAAACTCATTAACTTGTTTTTATTCGATTAAATGTGCATTCGACAGGATCTCTATGTAGTTCAAGTTAGTTATACAGAAGTTGAGTTGTGCCTAAAACGTAGACAGAATAAGAGTTGGTCTGAGAAATATTTAACAAAGAATAAATTGAATCAAAAAACAAAGAAATCAAATCAATGAAATTTATTGGTCTTGATAATGCGACAATTTATGTGCATTTGAGGTAAGTAGTCATTAAAGATTTTTTTGTAGTTGTGCATAATATGCATCCTTAATTTTGCATATTATTCTTTTAGGAAAAAAATACATATTATCATGGGGAATTACGATAAACAGTATTTTTATCCCACTACATCTACCGGCCTGAATATTTGAGAAACCTTGTCTTGTCTACAGATACAGAGCAGATATGGATGTTTTGAGAATTGGCAGTGAGTGTGTGTTCAAAAGGTACTATTTGGGCTTTGTTTGGCTGTAAGTCGTACATGGCTGAGCAGTTAGGCACATCAGATGCATTGATGGTTCCCCATAGGGAGTGCAAGTCCGAATCCTGTCAGAGGACACATTTTTCTGGCAAGATTTCTGTAGATGTAGTTGGATAAAATATGAATATCCATTGAAAATAATTTTTAAACAAAATAAATTAAAAATAACAATATGTCTGATTTAATACACTTCCTATATATATATATATATATATATATATACATACACACACACACACACACACACATGTAGACAGATAGATAATATATCTGGTAGTACTGGGTCCATTTGCAATGGATGAGTTGGTACTGTAGTGTGCAACTTATGCTCCATCAGCAACTGAGCTGAGCTAAATCCATTCTGAAGTAGTGTTGATCTGTATGTGAGCAAGGCAAGGTACGGATCTGTTGCTTTAGTCAGAAGGTTTATCTGGACTGCCCGTTCAGCTTCCCTGTTGCTCTTTGGATACCTTGGGCTGCTGATTACATGCTGAAATCCAAAAGCTGAAAATGTACTGCATGCAAATTTTGGACCATTGTCAGTATTGATTTCAGATGAACTGTCACATCTGTAGCTTATGAGAGCGTGATGTTTGCTATTTCTATGAGTAGTCCACTATTAACAAATACTAATTCATTTAGCTGCTGGCTTAATCCTGGCCACCATACTCTCTGACATGCACGCATCCTGTGTTTGACTATACCATGGTGACCATAATGGATGTCATTCCTCAGTACTGACGGAATGACTAATCTTGTACCCTTAAGCAAAAGCCCATCCTGTACAGTTAGGAATGTACATACTATTCAGTACATTCTCAACACTCCAGAATATGTGTATTCAAGGCCATCCATACTGGCACATCTGCATAACTGTGAACACACATGTTGTTAGTTCTAAGGTGTTGACACAAATTTTCCAGGTAGAGGACACTTGCTGGTAGGTTCTCCATTATTTGATTCATGTAAATGTTAGTGCTCTCCATGAGTTCTGTGTTGGCATTTTTTGTGTTTACTTTTACTGGAGCTCATGACAGTGCATTGGCTGTAACAAGGCTTTTCCCTGCAACATGTAATATACTATAAAAACCTCATCAGTCTCATCTGAAAGCATTGTATTCTTGAGGGTAAGACATCCAGACTTTGTGTCCCTTGGAGGCTCACCAGTGGTTTCTGGTCTATCTTGAGAAGGAAATGTTGGCCTATAATAAAATCTCAAAACCTTTCACAAGCCCATGTCAATGCTACTGCCTCTTTTTCTATCTGAGCATACCTCTGCTGAACTGAAGAGTGATCTGGAGGTGTAGGCAACAGACCTCCACTCTTTGCTTCACTTTTTCAAAAGGACTGCTCCCAGCCCAAAGCTGGATGTATCTGCTGATACTTTAGTCTCTTTGCTTGGATTTTAAAGAGCTAACACTAGTGTATTTACTAAATCTTCCTTCAATGTATTGAAAGCTTTAGTGTGGTCTTCACCCCAGTACCAGTGATTTCTTTTAGAAAGCAAGTCTCACAGAGATTTGTCCTTTTCAGCTAGCTGCGGTATGAACTTTTCCAATTGGTTCACCATCCCCAGGAAGCTTTGAAGTCCAATTACACTTGTGGGTTTCTGTATTTCTCTTATGGAAGCTGTTTTGCTTGGCTCAGCTTTAATTCCTTCACCTGAAATAATATGCTGAAGGAACTTTTCTTTACTTTTTGAGAACTCACACTTGTTCATGTTGAGTGTGAACCAAACCTTCTCCAGTTTCCACAAGATTGCTTGTTGACAAGTTGTGTTCTTCCTGAGAGTGTTCCCATATCAGAATATCATCTATATGGCATACCACAACCTTCCAAATCTTCAGTAGCCTCCGTGCCCATTCTGTTCTGGAAGTGCTATGGTGCTGATGTTATCCCAGATGGTATCTCTTTGAAGTAAAATCTAACAAAAGGTATGATAAAAGTGGTCAGTGTAGCTGACTCTTCTGCTAGCAGAATTTGTCAGAAACCCATGTTAGCATCTAACTTTGTTAATATGTAGGCACCAGCAATTGATCTAAGAGTTTGTTCTATTGATGGTAGAATGCATTTTTCTCTACATACTGATTTGTTCAGTTGTGTGAGGTCAACACATATATGAGGGTCTCCTGACTTCTTCATCACACTAACATTCCAGCATACCATTCAGTTGCTGAATAACACCTATCTGCTCCATAGGCTGCATTTCTTTTTTTTACTTTGTGTAACAAAGGAAGTGGGTAAACATCATGGTGTTTTGAGTGAAAATTGTTTTGCATCAGGTTTGAGTTTAATAGTGTAAGATTTCTGCAACCTACCAAAAGCACTACTCAGTTTTGAGTATTGAATTTTCAGTATATCCAGGTCAATGTTGTTAACAGAGGACACCAGTTGCATCGTGTTGATCACAATAAGAGCTATATACAGATTTTTTAATCACATAGGCTTATTCTTGTGTCCTCTTCCTTCCTTTTGAGAGTATGATATTCAAAACCCCTTGAAAATCCAGTGGAACACATCCTTTGTTGCTTTTGCAAGTTTTGGGGGCATTATTTCCATAAATCTGGTTGAGCACTTTGTCTGAGACAACAGTCAGTGCCTGTGTTGATCTTAAATTTTACTCTTCTGCCATCCACTTTAAGGTCAACCATCCATGTGTCTCCACTCGCTGATATTGCTCCCAGGAAAACTCTGCTGTCATCCTCTGTTATCTCATGGACAGCTGTTGATGTACACACATGCTTGTAGTGTCCTTTTTTTCCACATGCAACACATGTCACATCTTTGACAAGGGCATTGTGTTTTGAGATGGTAAGGGATATTTCTACACTTCTATTCTGACTTTTATTTTTAATTTTTGTTTCTGTATTTTTGCAGTGATTTCCCTTTTCATATTATTCTGCCCACAGAACATATCTCAGTAGGACTATTTCCTCTCAGATTGCACTGTTGCTACCTGACTCTTTCAGCCTGTTGAGCCATCTCAACTGCTTTTATCAGCATGAGATTTCTGTCTAATTGCATTCTTTCAGGCAAACATGTTTGAAAGCCCAACAACTAAATGGTCCCTGATAAATTCATTTTTAAACCCCAATGTCTAGTTAATACATAGAGCTGTCACAAAAGAATCCACAATCTTCTTGGGTCCCTGTTGCCGCCTATTAAAAACTGCTTGATTATAAATTATGTTTTTGTTTCCAAGAAAAAATGCATGAAAACCCTATTTAATGCTATCATAGTCATTTATTTCCCATTTTGACAATTTTAAAATTTGCAGACTATCGTCATCTTGATCTCCCATACAATAAATTAAGGTATTTAGCTGGTTTACTTGTGTAGTAATATGGAGATCACTTGCTTGTCAGAATCTTTCAAAATGACAGATCCATTTTTCTTATTCAAGTAGCTTTCTAAAAATTGAACAATTCTGGAGGTTGAATAGTGAAAGACACACATGGTTGTTGTTGAGTAGGGATGGCCATGTTTCCTTTCCCCCAATTCACTGCCTTTTTCTTTTCAATCTTTTTTTTTTTCCAATGTCTCAAACAGGGTAGGAATACTAGAGTCTACTCACTGAAGCCACTCCTGACACCATGTTGTGTTTTTCTATGTCAGATGTGCAGGTAAGGAACATGTTGAATAGGAATAATTGACAAGGTTTATTTCCAAGGTCTATACACACTGGTCCCCTCACCAGAAGTCCTCTCCCTCCCTCATGAAGAGTCCCTTTTTCTTTTGTGTCTTCTCAGGGTTATTCCATTTACACCACTGTGTTATGTGCCATGTGTGATACAAGCTCAGGCAATCATGCATCTTTTGATACATGACTGACGAGGCAGATTTCTTTTCCCCGCAGTAAGTTGTCATTTCTTTCTGCAGTAGACTAGTTGCCATTCAAGGCTATAGAACCCGGTCTGTCCTGCTGTTTACCCATAGCTGGGGGGAGAAGAGGAGGATTCATACCTTTCCCAAGGGTATTAGCATGTAAGTGAATGTAATGGATTCGATTGGAATTTGAACCCGGCTCCCTGATTCCTCAATCCGAGCCACTATCCATAACTCCACTGTGCTTACATGTTAAGGTAACACCGCAATAATGTCCATTCTATGTGACTAATAGTGAAATATTATATTAAGTACATTGAATGTTTTTATTCATAATTAGACAAAAAATAATTAATGCACATAAATATATACAACTCAATAATAACTCACTCAAAAGGAAAATCCTTGAGAGTGCTGCCATTGAATATTATCCAAATATTAATCTACGCCCAGGCTTTTTCCCCAAATCACATTTCCTAACAGAATTACTACTCTCCCAAGCAAAGGTACACAACTGTATAAAAAAAATCAAAGGAAAATGGTTGAATTCATCAACACAACGATAAAAACAATATTTCCACACGTGATAGTACTTGATAATATGAATACAATAGCATTTTCTAAATTCTTCTAGTTGCTAAAGACATTTTGTTTTGTTGTTAATAGTTACTTTGTTTTAATAAATTCATTTCGTTTTTGCCTTGAAAAAGTTCACATTTGACGAAACACGGCTAATAATACAGATTTCCTATTGTCTTTTTTACAGGTTAACTCTGAGAATTTTTTCATTTATAGTTATGTACATACATATATACTTATGGATGCTTGTATACAACATAATCTTATTCCATTACTTGATAAAAACTTCTTGTACACCAAGCATTTTAAAGTCAAACCTTGAATTTATACTCAATAGAATGAATTATAGGAAGGTTCATCAAAAAAATATTCTTTACTCAGCACAAATGGAAAAATAAGCATAAGCCCAACAAATTAATCCACTTGAGTGAGTGGAATTTAAAAAATTAATAATAAAAAAAAGGAACTTTACTTTAATTGAAAAAAATGCTTGGAATATATACTGGATTGATGAAGGGAAAACCACTTTATATTCAAGATTCAGTCATTGTCAATTTTTTTTTTTTTAAATAATTTTGGCATTGTACATTTTAGGGTTTTCTTATTGTGGAAAAATTCTTCAACCAACAACAATTACAATCCTGTTGCAATAATATTCAGTGGATGCTTGATACTTAGGCAAAAAAGCTGTATGATGCTGGGAAAATCAAACCTATTATTTTTATTGCTTAGATATTTTAAATATCATAAATCATTTTCTTTTAATATATATATATATTAGTAATAATAATGTTAGGAAGCAACGGTTGCTTCCCTTTTGAATGTACAATTTGCAGTTCTTTTAAAAAAATTATTAAAAAAAAATGTTGTGTGAATAAGACATCTTCCTATCTTTTCATTTTGTGAGACAATGCTGGCTTTATGTAATGGTATTGGTGTGCTACTGCTATCAACAATCTTTGTCTTAGTCCACAGACGAAACATGTTATTAGAAGTAGTGTCAAAAGTGACAGAAATATTATTTAAAAAAAAGGTTGATTAATTCTAAAAAAATGTCATTAGTACAGATTCCAGAGAGCTTCAATTTCACAAAACCAAAAGCATGGTTAATATTGAGACAACAGTTTTTAAGATAGAGAGTGAGATTCAGATTGAATGAAGACTCAAGGCAGTTAAATACTGTAGGAATATTATTATTACTATTATTAATAATAAAAATAAAATAATAATGAAAATTTTAAATAAAAACAATAACAAAAGTGTTGCATAAAATAAATTAATTAAAAATTAAACATAATAAATATACTCCCAGCATGCAACAAAAACTGTTCCTGCCAGAAATATGGACATCCCTCCAAAAATGTTAAATTTAGTCTCTTCACCACGAACCTTGTTACAGGCAACATGTGTCCTACTTCTCTCTGTGTTATGGCTTGTAATAATATGGAGTAAATTCTCCTTTTTATACAATGCTTATACTTACTCGAATTCCTGGATCAAAAAGAAAACAGACATATCCAAGAGAGATTAAGAGCTTTGTTTCACTACAGTCACTATAAAAATGACAATAAATGGTCTGTAAAAGAAAGCCAACTTTTTCTTAATTATTTGCATGCAAACACTCACCCTGTTAACCTTCATAAATTTACCAAACAAACGAGTTAGAAAACAGTTATCAAAATGACAATAAATATGAGAGATGAACAGTATGTTGTTAAAATCCATAAACCTGGATATTTGAAGGACTTGCTATGATTTAATAAAAGGAAAAGAAATAAAAGATTTTTAAGATAATATTACCAATAAGTAGATAATTTTGAAAATGAATAAAAAAATATATTTCATTTTTATTTTGAAAAGAAAGGAAGATGATTAGTAATAATAATGTTAGGAAGTGATAGTTGCTTTTCAAAAGATTGTGTTTTGACGAAAGAAGATGAAAAACTGTCAACAAGAGTATTTCTGGAAGATAATGCTTTAAGGCAAACATTTTTTGTAATTATAATGTTCAATAGCAAGAGATAAAGCATTGATAATAAAATTAAATGTTCATTTACTCATCCCTACTATGAGTTTTGCAGAGATTACATCCACTCTTCAGGAGATGTGGGAGTGAAATTGAATTTATTTACACAAATCATTTCCTACAAAATATCAAATATAAAAATAAATAAAAATAATAAAAGAAAATATGATTTCTGCAAATAAATTCAATTTTACTATGTAGCCACCTGACAAGTGACGTAAACTGTCTGAAACTCAGTGTAGTGACAGATAAATTAATGTTTTATTTGTTATTGCAATAATAATAATGGATGCTCATACCTGTGCTAGGGTGGCTAGCCTATCCTTGTTGCAAACACCTTCCCAGGGACAATTGTGATTTGGTCAACACCCATAGAGCTTACCTATTATGTTGAGGAGACTGTTTCCGAGATAAAGCACATCATTTCACATGACCAACAGTTTAAACAAGACCAGTTTGCTCGGTTATGTTGACTGTGTTAACACAATTCCATCTACGCAATTTCACTCACAGCACTTGCATCAACCCATTGGGATTAAGAGGTCACAACAGAAAGAGGGATCATTATTTCAACTTAGAGCTAAAGAGATCAATTAGAAAAGATCTAACTCAATTCACATGAGAGAGGTGTTTCACTAAAGAGCAGTGAAAAAAACTTGAAAATCAAATCATATGTGAAATATGTGAGGCACCTTTTTACTCCAGGACAGAAGGTTAGAAGTTTACAGATGGCAAAGATCATCTTGTATAAGTTGGAAAATTATCCTGTAATATATATATATATATATATATATATATATATATTTGAACTTTATTTAAACCATTCATGAACTTTTGATTCTTGAACACGTCATTTTTGTTTTATGATCAATTTCATCACAATTCTTCTGTTAAGTTTGAAAAGTAATTATACATGCTTATTGCACAAAGTAGAGTCCAGTAGTGTTATAAAAACCTCAGAGAATTCCAGTAAGATATCTTTAATCATTTCTAAGATACAATGGTTCAAAGCTTAATCTAATAATTGAACAATTTTGCTTTTACACCTGGTGTGTGTGTATATATATATATATATATATATGAATGTGGACATTGAAATAAGCACCCAGTGGTGACAGTCTGTTTCATGCTTAAACACCATTGTTTAAACATGAAAAAAGACTGTCGCTACTGGATGTTGACCTCAATGTCCATTTTTAGATTTACATCTGCCCTGTACCTGATATCAATCACTATGGCATACCTTAAAACTATATTTATCACATTATATATATATATTATATATATATATATATATTAATCATTAAACCACTAAGATGCAGGGTGTTACTGAGTGTAAAAAAGAAAAGAAAAAGATTATTAGAGAGCAAAAACATTAAAAGAACAGGAATTAAAATGGAAGATAACAACTAACATTGTATTTAGATTTTTGAAGATCAAACATGACTGTAAAATGAAGAATATATATATAGGTTTTGTGAACGATGACTGCCAAGGTACTGTGATTAAGCTTTTTGTTTATTTTTCATGTGTTTGTACAAGTGTTTTCTTTTCTGGACACAAAGTGTTTAAAAACTGTCCAAAAATTCTGCATATCTGAGCACTTTTGGCTATTCTTTTAGCCTTCATCGTGGATAATCTTTATTTTTAATTTTTAACTGAATGTTTTTTTTATGTGTTTCACATTACAGAAATATTTTATTTTCCAAACATGGGCAGCACATTGTGCCTCTGTTCAGATGGTACCCAACTGACCTTACTATACAGTGCAGTTGACAAAAATAATCTTTTTTTTGTTTTACATGTGGATGAGGCTATTATACTTGTATTTTCGCTGAAGCTGAACTATCTGCAGCTGCTCGGTATCACGCTGACTGCTGACCTGAGATGAAACAAATACTTAGGTAAATCTACTACTTTTATATTAGAAATTTTTATATAAAAAGAGGAAAATCAACTACTTTTACAGATTCTACATTTTGCATCAAAATTGTAACGTCTACTTTTACATTATATTATATTTTTATGTAAAAATAGGAAAAATCAGTCATTTTACACAAGATTTTACATTTTTGCATAAAAAATAGCAAAATTTGCTACTTTACACTATATTTTAACATTTTTATATAAAAAAGGGAAAAATCACTATTTTATATAGGATTACTTTTTTACATAAAAATAGTAAAGTCTACCGCATTCACATTATAGTTTTATGTAAAAATAGGAAAATTAGCTACTTTAACACAGAATTTTAACATTTCTTGCATAAAGTAAATCTACTAGTTTTACACTATATTTTAACTTTCTTATATGAACAGATGAAAATCAGCTACTTTTACATGAGATATTTACTTTTTTGCATGAAAATAAAAAAAATCTACATTTACAATATACTTTAATATTTTTATGTAAAAATTGGAAAATCAATTACTTTTACACATGAATTTAATAGTTTTTGTATAAAAATAGGAAAATCTTCCTTTCACTATAAATTTTTTTATGTAAAAAGAGAAAAGTCAACTACTTTTACAAGTTTTTACATTTTTTTTTTATACTTCAAACCAGTAGTAAAATCTACTGCTTTTCTATTAAATTTTTATATTTCCATGTAAAAATAGGAAAAATCAGCTGCTTTTATACATGATTTTTAAATTTTCTGTATAAAAATATATAAATCTACTTTTATTGTATATCATAACTTTATAAAAACTGGAAATTCAGCTACATTACTCTATATTTGTAGTTTAAGTTTTTTACATTTTTTATATCAATATAAAAATGAGCTCATTTTACAAAAGATTTTTAATTTTTCATAGAAAAATTTACTATTTTTACATTATATTATGACTATTTTATAAAATATTAATAGGAAAATTAGCTACTTTACACAAGACTTAATTAAAATTATGAAAATATACTTTACACAAAACTTACTTTTTT
>OZ038496.1:107681575-107719075 GCA_964036315.1 Acanthosepion esculentum
CTAATATTCCATGGTCATAATTTATTCCATTGGAATCGTAAAAACAACCCAATTCATCAGACCTACAGATTCAAAATGAAAACGGAATTTTGAATCATTTTGAATCTGTAGGTCTGATGAATTGGGTCGTTTTTACGATTCCAATGGAATAAATTATGACCATGGAATATTAGTGTTTAAGTCTTTTTATTATATCCTTACTCTGTCCTGGACATCGAGTTCTACCTGGATCATATCCTCTTGGAATTATTTTTATACACATATGTGTATGTGCATATATAATTGTATATGTATGTGTATCTTCACCACTAATATTGTCAATATATATATATATATGCACACACACTGCTGACTGCTGATTGAAAAAGTGTAAGACAATTGCTGCAATCTTTATGAAGTCATTTGTGTGACAAGTCTTAGCATTGATTTTTTGTTATTTGTGTTGCAACAGGCTGAATCTGTGTACATACATCAGCTCAGCCCACTTTGTTCTCTTCATTGCTCTGGCCTTAGTTGAATACTATCGTGACATTATCCTTGACAACAACATGGACTTTACTGATAGCATTAAATTTTTCAATGAAATGGCAGAACAGCACAATGCCAGGCATGTGCTGAAAATTAGTCAAGAATTGGTCCTTCAGATACAGACTTTGATTGAAAACAAATAATACTGCTTCTTCTTTCTGCTGCTGCCCACTCACCCTCCTACCACTTGGACATTTTTCTTTCCACCCAAGATAACCATCAAAGTTTTGCCAAGACATGTGCTTACCACAATACTTGTACAGTCATTTGTTGGCTGACTACTGTTATAGAAAAAATTAAACTTCGCTCACATAATTTTATTCCTTGTTTCATGGCTTCTTATTAGTTTAAAAAACTTTATTTACAATTGAGTGGATAAAATGTTTAGGTTTTGAGATTATGATAATGAGAATGTGTGTGACTAATTTAGATTTTGTCAAAACTAAACTGATCAAGTTAAAATGGTATTGTGACAACAATTCTTATCTCAGTATAATTTCGGAATCTGAAGCAATAACTTCATCTGTCTCTAAAGAACTGATGTATACCAAGCTTTGACACTTTTCATCAAATAGAAAATAAAGATTTATTTTTAACTTTAATATGGTTCTTTGTAATCTTTTTCTCTCCAGCCAAAATTAAGAATTTTGAATATTCAGATTTTACTTCAAGTTTTATATCTTAAAATACACTAAATTAATCAATGAGTTGTCTTCCATGTTAAATAATTTTTAAATGAGCTATCCAGAAAAAATAACTTGGATACGTCATCATCATCCCCTTGACTTTTGTAATGGTTGGGGGTGGATCCAAATGCTGAATCCACACTAACTTGTTTCCATAATGGTCTATCAACGGCAACCATGAGCAATTCAGGTACAGTCATACCTGTCCATTGTTTGACATTGTCCAATCAGTTGTTGCATTGATGCCCTTCAACAGTGCCTTGCATGATGATCTTACAGAGGCTGTCGTGCTTTGTAATGTGTCCAAACCATGTCATTTTTCTCCATTTGGCTAAAGAGGTTCCTGGTGTCCCACAAAACTTTCAACCCTTTTTTGCACAAACTCATTGTTTTTTCCCCCCAATAGAAAATGCCAAAGTTTTTCTCATGCATTTGTTCTATAAAAGCTTGGATTCTTCTCTCTGTATCTGCAACAGTGTCTACGGTTTCACATCCATATAGGAGAATGGAGGCTACCAGCAATTTTTGTACAGTCTGTACTTTGTTTGAAAACTGATCTTGTCCCTCCATATTCTTGTCAATTTAAGCATCGCTGCCATGGCATAGTTATATTTCGCTTCTCTTGCTTCAGAATCCGTTCAGTGAGCTTGTAGATAAATTGGCAGCACCCATCTCCTCTCCAAATCCTTGTCCGACAACCGAAACCACTAATATGATGCAGATCGCCTTCGGTTGATGCACTTGGTGGTTGAATCCATTGTCAAAAAATAAAAAAAATAAAAAATTTTTTAAAAATATTTTCAATATCCAATTTAATCTATTTTCACAATGAAGAAAAATAACTTTACATGATATGAAAAACATTCTTTTTATGCAAGAAAACATCAATAATATTGTTTCTTTATTTTCTATGAACTCCCGGACAATATGAATGCTGAGAAATTGTAAATTAAGCAAGATATGGTCATTTGTTATTTATTATCTGTCAAAGCTTTTATCCTAGAAATTAATAAGTAAACATTTTAATTTTGATAATCATGTTACGCTAATCATATTGTGCTTTGTAACATAAAACATATGAAGTGCATAAATGCATCACAACTATTGTTGAGAGAGTCAACAGTTGAATCTATTCGCCACATTACATTATAGAAATTAGATTATTTGAATGTAGAAAGACCCAGAAAAAATAATTTGTCTTCTATAATCAAACGAGAACCTATTAAAAACAACAAAATATATAACTGAATCATATTTTTATATTGGGAAAATTGTTTTACCGAGTTTATTGCAAGTAGATTGTAATGAGAGTCAACACAAAATTAGAATTTTCAGTTTATTTCTTTTAAGTCATTAGTTAGATTATTCATCAAGTTTATTTCATTTCATTATGTAATGAAAAAAGTCAAGATGAAGTTCAAAGAGATTTCCTGGATCTTAATGATTCCTCACTTCATTAATACAAATATTTTACCTCCAAGTAAAAAATAAACCACAGGTATATATATTTTAAGACATTTTTATGTTTATACTTTCTTTTTACAGATACAAATATTTTAGTAAATGCTCTGTTTATAATAAACAGTATTAATAAAAATGTCTTAAAATAATTGTCGGACTTTGTCCATTTGTTTACATTTGGATACGCTTTGAGCAGATATGAATGTACGTGGGAGATTCATGGAAGATTGTAGTTTACAAGCAGTAAAATCGACCTTGCTAACTGAACGATCCTCTGTGGCTCAATAGGTTAAGGCACGTCAGGCTATATGATGGTTTCGTACAGGATACAGGTTCAATTGCTGTCAGAGGACAAATATTTTCTATGAGAAATTCTCGGACATTCAGGCCTGTAAATGTTATTAATACTTTTTATTATAAACAGAACATTTACTTAAATATTTGTATCTATAAAAAGAACGTATAAACATAAAATGTCTTAAATTGTCGGACTTTGTCCATTTCATAATATATATATATATATATATATATATATATATATATATATATATATCTGTATGTATATATCAGATCACACTGCTTGACAACCCAAAGCAGAATGAGAAAACGTGTATGTGCATCATGGCTTGATGCATGTTTTCAGTATTAAATGAAATAAAATGAATTATATATTGGTCAGTAAAAATGACTCCTCCTAAAAGACTCAAACTGTGATTTGGAGTTGATATAAATTCCCAGATTCAACACTGCAAAGGCTAGAGACCCGGCTGAGATGTTGATACGCACAGGCTGACTGAGAAGGCAGCAGGCACACTGTTTGCGATGTTATCAATTTCAACATTGACGTCTTCACAGAACATCAGCCGATAGCCACCAACATTCTTTATCTTTCTTTCTTCTTCTTCTTCCACTCTGTTGCCTTTAAAACAGCAATGGGTAGTGATGGCTTTGTATATATGGAAATAAATTATAAATTTATTTACCCAAAATCCAATGTATTCCTTTTCCTTGAATTCACGTTTGCTGAGGGGAAGAAGAAATTAGCCTCTACTGCAGTAACAACAACAGCGACAAGTTCTGTCTTGCAGGTTACCCATTCTTCACTTCCACAACAATATATATAATCAAAAATAAAATAAAACTTGATATTTCTCTGTTCACCCTGTCAGTAGTATGCTTGTATTGGTGGATTCTGCTTTTATAGCTCTGAAAGTTTGCTTGTGATAAGCAGTCAAAATAAAAATCTTATGAACCTTTAGATAAAAGGTACATTCTGTGTATTGCATGTCTGTTGCCTAATGTCATTCAGTGTTTCTTCACATCCTTCCTCTCTATTCAAGCATTCATTTGATTCTTATTTTATATGTGAATGTGGCAAGAGGAAGGTGTTTAAACAATAAAAAAATAAATAAATAAAAAGCAAATTTTCAGTTGACAAATATTGTGTAACCAAGATATAAGTTGGTAGTCCAAAGAAAAGTTAACGCAAATTTTTGAAGATATGCATAGACACCTGATTAAATATTCATGAGTTTGTGCATATATTAAATTATGTACATAGCTTAACACTTATATTTGCATCCTTATATATATTATATATATATATATATATATATATATATATATATATATATATATATATATAAGGCATAAAAAACAAATTTTTTATTAAAGGCCATGATAGATTTAAAATAAAAACACCAGTCAATTTTGATATTTCATTTATGGAAAAAGTGGCATAACTGAGATTAATATAAAAATAACTAATACCCATATATACAGCTTTTGTGGAGGGCTGGGCTGATAAAAATTTTCAAACAATAAATTCCCAATGTTCGTGATATAAAATATTTACACAACTAAACTAGTGTTAGTAACAGCCCCCCCCCCCCCCGAAACTAATCATGGCAGAGGAAACAGTTAACTGGACGAAAAATACTGCGGGATTAATAGAATAATTTTCCATGCATCCGTTCTACAATTATTCACTCTAGCATTCACACATTTAAACATGCTAAGAAATAAACGAAAACGAAAGGCATCCCACAGTTTAACCAGTGAACTGCAAGCTCTGTCCATGTAAATGGGGAGGGAAGGGGGAAATGAACCAAAAACTGGGGGACAAATTAAACGGGCCATTGACCATACATACCCTAGCTAAGTTAAATCGATCAACTTGAACAAAAACAAAACGACTTACTCTAACCTATCCCTAAAAGACAAATGTTTGAAGTCAGGCAACCAATATCCTTAAGCCTATGTCACTTCCAGATGCCACTCTAAATTAGCCCCTCTCAAGCGAACCAAACGCGAAACATTCAACCACCTTTCGCCAAATTTTGATGAAGAAAGCCGCTTCCTTTCTCTAATATTGATTTTAAGCTGGTGCTTAAAAAACAAAACCAGTTGAGAAGAGGAAAACTTCTAACCTCCATAAAATTCCTTCTGTCGCGTCGTCCAAATCACGACTCGCATAATGCCGAGTAAACACAAAAATACATAGTGTTCATTCCTTCTCAACTGAGGCATAACATTGCTACATACGGACCTGGCTTCGAGGACAAAATATTTTCCACCGAGGACGCGGACCATGTAGCCTTCAATCAGTTTGCATAAAGGTTGTACAACGCTACAGTCGAAGAAAATGTGCCCCAAGGACTCAACTGACCCACCACAATGCACGCAGTTTGGCGTACCTGCCAAGCCCACTGCACAGAGCTTTTTGCCGACCCAGAGGACCTTTTGCAACACCAGCCAGGTGAGTGATGCCTCGTCGTTATTGAGACACCGCCACCCGGAGGCACAAGGCCACAGAGGGCTAAACGTCAAACCGAGATCATCCCTTAGAATATCTCGAGCGTGCAAACGGTTAGCTAAGACCTTGGCCAAAATCTTTAACTCTGTATTTAACATTGTTAAGGGCCGGAAATTATTAATCCCGTCCACTCCGTGTTTATCCATGCGAAGCAACTTGATCACACCTCTGGTGAAGCGTTCAGGAATATTCCCGTTCTTCATCCATTGGTTAAACATCAGTGCCAGCAGAGGGACAAACACGTGCGACTGCCTCAAGTACACTTCATAGGGAATTCCATCGTTGCCCGGAGTCTTGTCTTAACCGACGTGCTTCAACACGTCCCAGATTTCATCCTCTGTTATCGGACCCTCGCACCCGGCCGCTTCAGTCGCCTCGAGGCGAGGAAAGTCAGCCAAATAGGTGTCGAACCAAGACCGGGCTCCCTGGTAAAAAGCTCCTGAAAGTGAGCCCGGAAAGCCTCGCATATGCCATCATTTGTAGTCACGGTACGCCCATCCGGCAATGTGACGCTAGCGATGTATCTATCCGCGATACTCCGAACTTCTTCAGCTCGCAATTCAGCGGCCACATTTGTTGCCTTGGAAGTCATCCTTTTTAATCTAGCCCTAACTACCAGAGCTTGATCCTTCTTGATAAGCAAAAAGGACAACTCTGCCCTAGCTGCGGCTATTTCCCCATTATCTCCCGATTTTATAGCCCTTTCTACTCTAGCTTCTTGTGCCGTTTGCTCTGCTAGTTTATCTTGGTTGAGTCGCTTACTATAATCAGCCGCAAACGACCTAATAGTAGCCTTAAGGTGACCCCATCACTTATTACCAACCACAAAGCCCGTTAGTTCCCGCATTAGAGTTAGTAAAAACTGGTCCTGAAAATCCTTATCACCGAACAACGATGTGTTGAATTTCCAATAACCAGCCGTTCTAATTCTAGGCTTATCTAAGTTTAAACGAACCCGGACAAGCTTATGGTCCGAATAAACTATAGTATGATGACTTGGACAGCCTAAGAGCCCTAAATCGACTCGCTTAACTAAGACTTGGTCGATATAGCTTGTACGCAACACCGAAGCCGAGCTGCCCCTATTAGTCCAAGTCCAAACTACATCCTGGGGAAATTCATTCCTGAACTTATCGACAAGATCTAATCTATCGATAAAGTCCTGAAATGCCTTTACATCCGGGTTTTTAGTACCCGATCTAGTGCCTGTGTGATCTATATCGGGATCGAGGACGGCATTCCAGTCACCCGCTAAAAGTACGCGACGAGAAGTCGTCAGAAACGGCCCAATCCACCGAAAAAAGGCGGTCCGCTCCTAGTGGTCATTGGGCGCATAAACCCCAATGAGACGAAATGCCTGATCTTTTATAGTAACGTTCACGACAGATCCATGTAGACAAGCGTACACACAGCATCCAAAGAACGGTTCACCAGCCAAGAAAACCCACTAGAGCGGCCATTATAACACGCTGAAAACAGCTCAAACCTCTTCGTCAGTATATCATCATGGTCACCAAAATGGAAACGAGTCTCTTGCAAAATTACCAAACAGTTCACTCCTATTGACCATCAATGTGACATACCAGTATTCTAACATCCCACATGAGGAGGGAATTCTAGCCTTCAAGAATTTTTATGTATCAGAGGACCACTTCACACAGGACATCACCAACATCATACAATTCATACTGACATACAATTTCAAGTTCAACGGGCACTATTTTTTTTAGTCAGAGGCACAGTGATGGGAAAGAAAATGACTCCCAGTTATGCAAACCTATTCATGGATGTCCTGGAATGAGATATGTTTAGTAGTTACCACCTAGCACCTCTATATAGCCATAGATACATACATGATATCTTCTTTATATGGATACATGGAGAGAACAGTTTCTGAGACCTTAAAAAAATCCTCAACAGTTTCCATTACACCATCAAATTCACATTTGAATATTCCACCATGTCTATTCCTTTTCTGGATGTAATGGTAGGTATAAATAACAAACACATCTCCATCACAATATACACTAAACCCACAAATGGTCATCGCTACCTGAATTTCAATAGCCACCAACCTAAAAGACTCAATTATCTATAGCTAATATCTACGCATAAAATTAATGAGGATTATGAAATATAGATAAGAAAGTGATCGAAAAACTGTCCTAACAGGTCATGACCGTCAGTAAGAGACCAGGAAAACTGAATATTAACATCAATGGGACTCAGCTAAAGCAAACCAGTGAATTCAAATATCTGGGCAGCATATTTACTGAAAATAGTAAACTAGACAGAGAAATTGAGACCAGATGTCAGAAAGCCAACGCAGTCAGTTACCAACTTGCTCCTCTTCTAAAAACATCATAACATTTCAATTAGCACCAAGGCAAATCTCATCAACGCCATTTTCCTACCAACACTGACATAACCAGTGCCAGACATGACCCCTAACAAAAACCCTTGAGAGAAAACTGATCATTTGTAAGATGAAATGCCTGAGGAAAGCATTGAACAAGATGAGGCAAGACAAGATCAGGAATGAGGCAATAAGAGATATGGTAGGAGCAATACCAATCATACGGCACATCGAACGACAGAGGATTAGGTGGTTTGTTTATATCGCTTGTATGCCTATGAACCAACTAGCCCTATAAGCATATACCCTCAGGTACTCTGGCTGGAGAACAAGAGGCAGACCAAGATGCTGCTGGAGTGACTCAGTTGCAGACACTCTTAGAGCCCACAAGATATCTCCCCTCGAGGTCACTTGCCTTGCCACTGACAGATGACTGTGCCTCCCTGTGATGCCTAACAGCACAAGTGGAAGGAAAAACTAAACTTTCTTAACAATTACTAAGGCTTCTAAACAAAATAGGAATAACCTTCTAAACCATGAAACAAAAAAGAATAATCCCAGAATTCCCATAGTTTTTTATTTTAATTATAACATTCACAAGATTTAAAAACTTGATCTGACAATTAGAAAAATATTCACCGAAAACCTGCTTCCCGTTAGATGCCAACACTCTAACCTACACATAGTCTTAACCACATCCAGTATACATTTTTCACCACCTCACCTAGGGAATATGACCTGCAATTAACCCTGATGCCAAGTCTGTAGACATATCACTGATTGCAGTTTCACACCCTCCAACACTCATGTAATATTCAAATCCCTGGTTTATTTTGCAATAACAATAAACGAAGAAAACATTTAAAGACTAGAAAATGTTTTTGTGTGTGTGATATTTGTGTAGGCCTACATGATACACGTGTGTGAAAGAGTAGAAAAAATCATGAAAGAAAAGAAAGTAAGACATTGTATGCGGCACTTTCAAATATTCAGGCCAGTAAGTGAACATAAATAAATATACTGTTTAATAAATAGATGGAAGGCCTACTCAAATATGAGTATCCACTAAAAATAACTTTTAAAGTGATACAAATCTGTCGGATTAACAAAAAACCATTCTAAAATTCTGCTCTGCTTTTACATTACTTGGAATCGAATCCAAGTAGTTATTGCATAATTTTAGAAACATCATGAGAACTGCTTTCTAGATTCCTGTCAAACCGTGAATTGAAGGTCATTCTCAATGGATTCATCTCCAGTTCCTATCCCAATAACGCAGGTGTTCCTCAAGGCTCCATCCTAGGACCTACTCTGTTCCTTATATTCATAAATGATCTTCCTGATGCCATAGATTTCCAAGTCGGATGACACCACAATTTACTCCTGCCTCAAAAACAAATCTAGTGATGCTGACAAAGTTAACCTGGCAGTTCGTCTCGAAAAGGATCTACAATCAGTTGTGAACTGGGGCAAGAATTGGTTGGTTAACTTTAACGCCTCTAAAACAAAACTGCTCTCTATTAATCACCACAGGGATCCATCCCTGCATCCCATTAGAATGTCTGAAGACCAACTTCTCAAGAGCTCCTCTCTGTGGCTGCTCGGTCTCACGCTGTCCGCTGACCTGAGATGGAACAAATACATCAAGTCAATTGCTTCATCCACCGCAAGGAAAGTTGGCTCCCTGTGCCGAGCCAGGAAATTTTTCTCCCCAGAATTGATCCTCCAAATCTATAAATCAACCATTCGCCCTTGCATGGAGTATTGCTGCCATATATGGTCTGGAACCCCTGCTGTTTGCCTCAGGGTTCTTGATAAGATCCAGAGACGGATATGCAATGTAATTGGCCCTGATCTGTCATCTCGTCTGCAGTCGCTCTCTCACAGATGCGGCGTTGCCTCGCTCTGTCTTTTTTACAAATACTTTCACGGTAATTGCTCTGATGAGCTGCTTTCACTCGTTCCCAGGCCTCATGAATTTAAGCGTCCTACGAGGCTGGCATCCCGTTCCCACCCCTTCACCATTGAAACTGTTAGATGTAGACGTCTCTTCTACTCCAATAGCTTCATGTCTCGCACATCTTGCCTGTGGAACTCCCTTCCTTATTCCTGTTTCCCTGACAAATATAATCTCCAACTATTTAAGTGTAACGCCAATCGACATCTCCAGTTGCCTTGATCTATCCACTTCCCTTCTCCACATCCTTTCACCTTTCATTCCTATCTGCTCTCACTCCAAATCTTCTGTAACCTCATTGCCATGATCGATCCACTATCTTTCTCCACATCCTCTCCTCTACCACTCCTACCTGCTCTCCCTCCAAACCTTCTGTAACCCCTTGTGTGCTAGTGGCTTCCAGCCTTGCTTGGGGTGAAAAGCTTAAAAAAAAAAAAAGAAAAAAAAAAAAGAGAAGAAGACTCTTCAAGGGATCAGTTATTAATTGTTTGATCAAATAAAAATTCCAAAGCATTTTCAAAATAAAATCATTTGCATAAAATTTCTAATTAGTCATTTGCTATTAAATAAATAATGTTCATTATTTTTGTTGTGAATTCTCAAGAACAAAGAAAACGTATAAAGTCACTTTTATATGTTTAGGCTTTATTACAATTTTAATCATTGCTTTTTAAGACAATAAACATTGCCAAGGAGTGAAGGCAGTTAATAGCCGTCTCAAGGAGAAACTATCCTTTTGGCACATCATCTTTTTGCAGGCATGAAGGTCCAAGTTTGCAGAGGTTTTTTAATAGGTACATTTATTAAACTTTGCCCAGATTCTTCTGTCTTTTTCCAAACTTTTAAAAATTATTACTGCTTCTTAATTCTTACTTATCCCAATCTTTTTTTTGATTCCTTCTTTCTGGAATGACACTAAAATTGTTAACATGTGCAGTGATTCAATGAATGATCAAATTATATCAAAAATTTTAAACCAGAATTCTTTATCAGAGTGTGCTAATATAAAGACGTATTTTATGTAAAGATTCGATTATTTATAACCAATGAAAGTATTTTTGAATTGATTTAAATTACTAACGTTTAAAAATATCAAATTTCTAAGCAATCTAGGTATTTATGGCACAAAATTTCAAATAAAAAATTATACATAATAAATAAAGAAGTGCATCTTCCTTCTTACAGTAAATACAAATTTGATTGTATTGGCTTTAATGTATTTTACTTTAATTACATCAGTATTTATCTAAATAAAATACATAGAGTGGGCTTTAATACTGGAAGGGAGTGTAATACTTGTTTTGTCAGGGGGTGATTGCAAGAACCAATTAGAAGTGATGAAGTATTGCAGACTTTTAATAAAAGGGAAATAACTGGGATTGTTAAACAATCAGAATTGCCTCCCTTGCACTTTGATGCGCTGTTTCCCATCAGAATATTAGTGATAATTAAGCAGGAAATTGTTGTATTTTCTTTCTTCCAAGAGCCTCTCGACAGATTTTCAAAAATCTGAAATCACGGACAGTGTACACAAGAATATGCCATTCATTCTGTTCGAAAGATTTTCTAAAAGGAATTACAGTTGAATGCTTATCATTTGATAACCTGAAACTTATAAAGATAATATAGTATTTATATTTTCTTGTAAGGATTCTCTTTGATTTAAAATGTCTTACCAAATTATCATACTTTTGAGACATGCACATTATATACTGGAAACATATCTTCTTTGTTCCTTCTAATTTGTACTCTAAATTCCACATATCCTTTGAAACCCAGGAGACATTGTATTTGCTCTAAAGGTTCTGCTAATATGATTCCAAGTTATCCGCAGTGTATTTATAAAAATACATTTAATGTTACTTAATGTCTTAATTCAATATGCATTGCTGCTGAAGTATCAGCTCTTTGAAACCTGCACATTTTATAGTACTATTTAACGAGTTGCCAGATTTGAAAATTTATGTTTTATACACAGTTAAATATTGAATTTACCCTTCTTTACATTTCTTTTAGAGTTGCTGGATTATGGCATGTTTAAAATAGATTGTCTTATAGGTATTCTCTTACAGGAGTTGCCAAATTGTTAAATCTTTGAAAATATTTTTCATACAAAAGGAAAATATATTTATTCATTTTTCCAAGTCTTCCGAGTTGTATTATAAAATGCATCATGCACATTTCTAAGTGTTCTTTTAATTTCATAGGAGTTGGTGGATTTTTAAATCTTTGAAAGCATACACATCATACCATAGAAAAAATCCTTTTTGATTTTAAGTTTTTGATTTCAGTTGCCAAATTTGAAAACATGCATATTATGCATAGAAAAATAAAACATTTTTTTCTAATTGTTTTCAAAATTTAATTATGGAACATTATTTTTAATATTTCAAAGAGTTCTTTCTTTTTTCTGCCCCCATCATTATTGGAATCATTAAAAAATGCACACTATACACAACAAAAATATATTGTTTACGCCTTGTTCTAAAGTTCTTTTCCAATTAAACATGAGTTACTGAAAGTTTTAATCATTCAAAACGAGCATGTGAAAACTTCCTTTATTCTCTTTATTTAATCTAAGTTTGTGAACTCTTTATTCTTTCAAAACAAGTGCATTAAAAATTGAACAATAAAGTTGTTTCTTTTAAGTGTGCATGTAATTTATGTCCCTTGCAAACAAACAATCTATGTGAGAAAAAGAAGAAAACATTTAATGTTACCTTCTGTCAATTTAATGATTGGAAGGGTTTATGTATTTATTTCACCTTTAAATTTATTTATTTTCAGATGAACTTTGGGATGTCTGGCAAAATAAATGCATAGTGTATAATATAAAACAGAATAGTTTTCATGGCAGGTTTAGTGTTAGAGTAATATGAATGATTATATTTATGAATCTTGCAAAACATTCACTTTGTGTGATGAAAACTATAGCATTTTTGAATGAGCATGCTCTTGTTCTATATAGATCAGCATGCTCTTCCTAATAACAAGGCAAACAATGATAATTCCTTATTTTACAAATTACAACATAAAATACTGAGGTTTCTCTTACCTTCATAGGAATGGCTGGATTTAGGAATCTTGCAAAATATACATTCTATGCTTCAGAAATATAGAATTTATAATTTCTAAGAATACACTCAATTTTAAAATTAAGTTTTGTAATATATATATATATATATATATATATATATATATATAAAATCCATGGGAAATGCAGTATATATTAAATACAAGTTTCTATATTTGTGGGTTTTGATTCATTGTATAAGTTGAAAATTCAGTATTTACTATTTCTTTTAGAGTTACTTTCAATTCAACATGAATTCTGCATTCATGAGCCTTCAAATAAAGTATCGTCTACACTGGAAATGAAGAATTATTTCTTCTTTCATTTCTCTCAATTTAACATGAATAACTTAACTTATTAAACTTGCAAAATATGCTAATTTTAATATGAAATGCAATATTTAACAAGTTTTGCAAAACACGTTACTTACCAGACAAAAATTCACTGACAATTTATCTTATATTAATATGAATAGAAGGAGTGATAATTTTTCTAGATTGAGCATTTTATTCAGTAGAAAATACAATCTTTTTAGTATGAATTCCTGAATTTTCCAAAGCATGCAAATTTTATGCCAAAACAAATATTTCGATTTTATTATAAAGTTTCTCCTTATCCCATTATGAATTGCTGGATTTATGAATGCATCTTAAGAGATATTTATACTGTAACATACAGAATTGTGACACAAGGCTGGAGAATCTTAGACGTTGGAATATACAGAATGTTTATTTTGTTTCTCTTAATATGAAATTTGGGATTTATATATATATATATCACAAAAACGTGCTTTTGATGCAACAAAAGAAAGTGATTGTTGCTTTAAGTAAAGGTTCTCTTAATTGAATAATAATTAACGGATGTATATGTCTTACAAAACATGCATCTTATTCACAGGAAAATTGATATTTATTATTTATTCTAAGGTTTATCTTTATTCAATATGAATTGCTGGATTTGTAAGTTTAGCAAAAGTTTCACCTAATATGAAGGGCATGAATTATTTTCTTTCCTTTAATATGAATTTGCTGCATTTAAGAATTTTTTTGCAAATCATATTACTATAGACAATTAAATTTCTATTGAATGTTTCTCTTAAGGCTTCAATTAACATGAATTACTGCATTTATGAGCCTAGCAAAAGCAAGCAAGGTATTCATCAGAAAAAGAACTATGTACTGTTTATTCAAACTTTTAATATGAATTACTGGATTCAGGATTCTTTCAAATCATGTTTTATTCCTAGAAAAAAAAACAAAAAAAAACTATTTAATCCTTTTTTTAAGGATTTAGTTAATTTAAAATAAATCACTGGATCTTTTTATTCTTACAGAACATACTTATTATACACCAGAAATGAATTATTATCAGAAAGAAATCAAGTTAGGCTAATACGTCGGAAGCAGTAAAACATCCCAACCATAGTACAGGATCTGTTCCTTTATCATGGTGACCATTTGTTGGGTGGCATTGTTGTGCAGCAAGATGACACACCTTTACACAAACGTCCTAGCCTCTCATGACAAACACCTTACTTCAGTCTTTCCAATGTTTAACAGTATGCGTTAAGTATTTGACTATATATAGAGTATGAAGTTCATGAACAACACACCTCTTGCCTGCCGTGACACAGTTTTTATCAATTTCTTTCATGACTTCTTAACTTAAATGCAAGCACCTTACTTTACTTTTTGGACATCAATCATACACACAAACAATATCAGATTTTATCAAGTGTTCACAATAAATTTCGTATTAACCAACATCTGTTTGCAAAGTCTTCACTATGTACTTATATTTATACAATGAATATTAGGTACCTTCCCAGAAATTTGAAGAAAGAAAAAAAGAAGCTTAAAAACACATTTTAAACAATTTAAAATATCTTTTAAGTTAAAGTTTTGGTTTTACTTGAAAGTTAAAAGCCTAAAGTTTATCTGTAAAAAAAGAAGAATTAAATATCCTTAAAGATTTTAGCCATTCTTAAAAAAAATAAAAACTTATTTCCTAGTTTGATGACTGAACCTGGCAGAAGCTGACAAAAAAAAAAAAAAAAATTAAAACACTTTAAAAAATCTTTTAAAAATTCAATATATGCCCCAGATATTTTTTCATAGAAAAATAGTAAATTTAAGAATGAATTAGATTTTGTAAAAATATTAATTACTTTTGAGAAAAAAAAAAAAAAAAAAATCTATTTTCCCAAGCAACATTGTTCAAAAGGTCAAGCATTACAATCACATGCTTACTATGCAAAATTCCTATCTAAAATTCACTTAAATATGGAAGACCAAAATTAGCACAATCAAGAAACTAACATTCAGTGCAGAAATGTGTTAGTCATGGGACATATCTTAATGTTTTAGTTTAGAGTTTCATTTTGAGCTTCCATAAAATAAAAAACAATTGCAATTTAAAAAAAAGAAAAAAAAAAAGATTTAAATATGTTGCCACTAAAAAAATGGAATAAAACTGCATTTTTTGATTCTTCAAAAACATCTTTACTATATAATCAAATTCATCAGCAATTCTAAAAGATCTCAGTTTGAAAATCTTACTGTAAAAATACAAATCAATTTTCACAAATATCACAATTTTTTCTGTAAAAACAGAAAATATGCATTGAACTAAAATTGAAATAAATAATTTTTACTTTTCTTGATTTCTTAACATTTATTGCAATAATGCAGTCATTACTGATTTCACCAGCCAGAGCAGTAAATGTCATTTTATGAACTTAGAAACTTACTGATAATTGCTAAAATTTAGAGAAAGTATTAACAGGGGGGTTTTCAAACCAGCACAGAAACAAGAGCACTTCTTGAAATTAGCACTTAATCATTACGATTTACCTCAGCCCACAAAGTCTGTTTGGGCACTTCTTACAATAATCAGTCGATTATTAAAATAAATTTTTAGAATAAAATCATATTGAATTAAATTTGAATAATTATAATTTTTTTAAGAAAAATTAATGTCAAATTTTAATATGCAATAAAATTTGATTGTCAACAATCCTAACTGGTTGTTCAACTTGCATATTTCTCATGATGTTTAATTGAAGTTAAGAGTTTGGTTGACTTCATGTCTTAGTTAATATTTGACATCTTTTTCCGTTTACAACACCAACTTTAGTTTCTTGCTAGTCAACCCACTTTTCTTGTCTATGACTTAATATTTCTCAAATCACTTTTTAAGATGTTCTTAAGCACATTTTTTTCTTTTTTGGATCTTGCCAATATTTTCCTTATCTTTTTTTACTTGTTCTATGATTTCTGTTCAAGTTTTTTCAGTTTCCAATGTTATGTTCTCTTTATAACTTACGATTTTTTCTCTTATCTGCAAACTATTCTTTATGGTAAATTACACTATTGACACTATTACTGTTACATAATAAAATCTCACAATATCTTTTGTATGGTAATTAATTGGTTGCATGATAATGAACAAAAATATATATTGTCCCCTGATTAGTAATCTGCAGGGTTTTAATTAGCAAAAATCTTTAGAGTGGTTAGACAATGAAAGACAGATAAACAACAGCAAATATAATTTTCCAACATTAAATAACAATTTATAGATGAATAACTGATTAATTAAATTGCATATGAATTCAATTATTTTCATAATGTTTATAAGAACTGATCCAATATTTTATCATCTGGTTAGTAATGGGAGATAAATGGTAGATTATGTCATTAATTCATGGCAATTTTTAGCTTAAATAAATGAGTGTACAAGATTTAGTTAATGGGTCCATGATGGTGAAATAGCTTTCAGAATGCCATTCTTTTGAATGTGCATTGATAGTTTTTTCTTCTAAATTATTGCAAGGATTTATTCGCAATAAATTTGCTTAACACCATGTCACTGATGGTTAATTGGTAAGTTTCTATTAGGTTTGAATTGAGCATTACAGTTTTAACTTATCACAGGAATAAAAAAGCACAATGACTTTTGGCAACCAGGATATTGATATAGTTGTGGTTAGATCTTTCAAGAGGTTGACAGTAAGCATATGACATGATTAATAATAAAAGTGTTTTGACACAGGAACATGTTTTTATAAAGATTTTATTTCAGAGTGCACAAAATGGTACTGATTGCCAAGTTGGCATGTTTTGCTTGTGGGGTCAAACACAATATCAATGTTTTTTTTGTTTTTTTTTTTATTATCAGTAAAATCTATAAAAATTGTCCATATTGATAAATCAATCAACACAACATAATTATCTTTTAAAAAATAAAACATACTTTTCTGAAATGTTATTTGAGAAAAATATTAACTGATTTAAAAGTTATTTAATCTGATCAGAAACAAATATTACACGTTTAGTTTAAAATATTGCAAGGAGGCACAACTACGTCTTAAAATTTAAAATATTTTAAGATTAATGATGCTTATTGAATATATAACACTGGCATCAATTAACAGATTGATAAATGGGCCTCTTTTGGTTTGAATTCACAAATGGCAGTCTACAGGGAGAAATAACAAAGCCATTTCTTTCATAATTTTCAGTCCATAATATCAAATCATATTGGTCCCTTGCTTCAAATTTCATCAGTTATTTTGTTAAAATAAAAAATAATCTCAAACAGTTGTCAGCTTGTAGCAACAGAGATGGATTAAAAAGAAAAAAAAAAGGAAAACAGATCGATAACAAAGCCCAAGTTATAAATACAATGAAAATTATATACTAAAATTTACATTTTATTTTCTCTATAAGTGTTATATTTTCCATCAATTAGCAACAAATTTTAGTATTCCAAAATATTTCAGGCCAAATTTTTTCATCTGCAATAGAAATAGACAGCTTAATAATTTTTTGCAGATTTGAAATTTGAACAATCATGTCAAAGTTTCATAACTGTAAATGTGTCAATTCATTTTCAAACAATATTAAATTGTATTTTTCTTTTATAAATTAAGGGGAGGGGCGAAGCCACTTTTAAATTTAGAGTTTGTGGAATTTACTGATAATATGAGGTACAAATCGGCATGATTGCTATAGGCAGTCCTTGGAGTCATTTTGTTGGACTTTATAAAAATTAATGTTTTGCAAGTAATGCCCACCAACCCCAAAATGTGATAGATCGGCATTAATGGGTTATTGGTAGAAACCTATAATACTATATTTTTATAATACTGGATCTTAATGGTATTTGTGCTAATCATGCAGTTGTTAAAGATGATCCTGCATTGTGACTATAACAACCAAGATGACATGATCAGTGTATAAGAATTTATCTCAAAAATTCAAACAGAAACGAATCATTACACTGTCAAATTAAAGTTATTAAATTTATTTCTCTATTTTCATTCTTTGCTTACACAAAGAAATAAAGCAAATAGAAAAAACATTGATGCTGAGATAAGAAAGTTTTTATTTTTAATATCAAAGTAGAAATTAACACGGGCCAAATACAAGCAAAGAAACAAAAGCAACGTTTTCATATCTTCATTTAATTTTATTTGCACACAAAGAGAAATACATCAAAATCAGATAAAATGTGCTATTTTAAATCTGAAATACTTTTAAAAGATTTACTGACATGAAAAATAAAATTTTATCAAAATACTTAAGTTTTTTATTTTTTGGTTGACAACATGAAACTGTTTAGTTTTTATCTTTTAATATATTTTGTAAACATTGAAAATTTATAGGATATAAAATAAGACATTTTTCTAAATACTTTATTATAGATACCTCCACAGATTTGATAATAAAGGTTTAAAATGATTTTTAATTTCTTAAAGCTTTTTCATTTCAAACTAATAGATTAAATTTAATATTTCCAATTGGTAAAATGCTTTGCTGTATTTCAAAACTAATTTAAATTGACTAAGATTTTTTTTTTGTTAAAAAAAACACAAACAAAAAAAACTGATTTTGGTGCCATTTTTAGCCCTTGTTTCTCACAATGTAATTCTCTTTATTAAAAAATGAATGCATATTCAAGATGATCTAATGAAAAAAAACTGTGATAAAAAAAATACATTTTAATTTGTTACTTAAGCAATTTGATGCTCCCTTTTCATACTTTAAATGATAAAGTTAAAAAAAAAATTCATTTGGATTTGGCAAGTTTTTTTTTTTCAGAATAAGGAACCTATATGAAAGCTTCAAATGAAAATTCCTTCAGAATCCTGACAGAAATAAGCAGTTGTCAGTTTGTTAAACAGCAGTGGAAGGAAAAGAAAGTCAAGAATTAAAAATTGTAGGCATTTTATTTACACATCTTCATAAGAATAAATAAGATCATAGACAAGAGCAAAAACAATGTGTAGCAAGTGGGGACTAGGGAAGAGAAATGATCTGTTTTTAGTATTGATTTTTATCTCCCCCTTGTGAGGGAGACTGGGCTGATTCCTGGAGGTACTGCAATACCAGGCCAACCCGTGGCAAAGGCGGAGCAAGCCCCTAACTCTTCGCCATGTTCCAAAAATCAGTTTAATATCGAAGTCCCCAAATCGGGGACGTATCAGATATTAAGCTGATAAGAACAGATACTACACTTTGATCTTAGCCAAAAGGCCGAGAAGCGATAAAAATGAACGCTGGAAGAGTTCTTTCGTATATAATGATTACGACAACAATCGATGGTTACCAATATCACAATAAATGCAATTATAAAATTTTATTTGTAAAAGATTTAAGAGAAAATTCCTTAAAAAGATATTACTTTGTATTTGGACAATTTCAAAAAAAGATATTTTCGAATTATTAGATTAAAACATTAAAAAATCCAAGAAAATAATCGAATAGCTTAGTGAGTGATTGTAGCGGAAATGCACAACACTCAGTTATTTTGCAGCAAATATTGTACAAGTGGACAGTGGAGGATCATAATGTTAAGAAACATTAAAAAAAAAAAAAAACAAAAACAAAAAAAAACACAAAGAAATTATTTTTTTTAATAAATAATCCTCGTTGATTTTGTTATAATATTTATTTCGTTTTTGCCCTGCCTAAGAAAAGATCAAAGATGATTTTTGTTTTGATCACATGACATAATTTTTCAATATGGCTGCTTGTCGGAGGTAAACACGCGCTACACTTGTTTTAGCAATAATAATCGGTTAAGGAACAAAATCATTTTGATTCTGACAGACATCGTACTTAAAGGAAGGTCTAAGTAATAATATTCTACAATAAATATTCAAAAACAATTTTTCCTATTTTTTTTTTTAGGAGTGGACCAGACTGTTAGTTTAACTTCAGCCGTGCCAACAAAAAAATCTAAAGTGAAACTGCCTTTTTAAAAATACAAAATTACTAAACATAAAGGAAGAGTAAAATTAAATGAAATCTTGAACATGCCGCAGCAAG
Source organism: Acanthosepion esculentum (assembly GCA_964036315.1). Classification (NCBI taxonomy): domain Eukaryota; kingdom Metazoa; phylum Mollusca; class Cephalopoda; order Sepiida; family Sepiidae; genus Acanthosepion; species Acanthosepion esculentum. The sequence goes on from OZ038496.1 coordinate 107,701,786, forward strand.
TAACTCATTTAAATAATTTTAAATGGCTTCTTAGTACATTTACATTGATTGTTCGTACCTCATCTTAGAAATGTAGGCAGGCTTCTTAGACGTTATAAAACTAAATGTATTAAAAAAAAAAAAAAAAAAAAAAAAAATCCGTATATTTTTTTAGGCAAAAAAAACATTAACTCTTCTAATCACTCATGGAACCGTCATTGGTAAAAAAGAATATTGTAAAGAAATTTAACAATCTCGACTAAAATCCAATATTTGTCAAAGATTGGTTTCGAAGCCATTTAGGAAGTTTAATTAAACTGGATTTTTTAAACTAAAACAATGTGTTTTTGTTTTTTTTTGGTACTTGGCTTTTCACTTTTACGATGCTTTATCGAAAATATATTACAAAACTAAAAGAAATTAAAATACGACTGTTGAGAGAGTGAGATTAAATTTCATAAAATTGAATTAAGACGACTCACTGAAAAGTGAAAACTAAAACAACTTCACAAAATTGAAATTGCAATGAAATATGTAAATGAAATAAATAGTACAGTGTAACCCGGATATAAGATAACCCCCGATATAAGAGAGATTTTTTGATCCCAAATTAGAGCCGGTGTTAATGTATATAACAGTGTAACCCGGATATAAGAGAGTTGTCGGGACCGGAGAATAAGTCTCTTATATCCGGGTTTGGTCTATTTTGTTTAGGTAAGTATGGCTCTAATTTGGGACCAGAGAAAATCTCTTATATCAGGGTTTATCTTATACCCGGGTCTCACTGTATATAGACCAAACCCGGATATAAGAGACTTATCCGGTCCCTACAACTCTCTTATATCCGGGTTATACTGTAATTTTAAACATGTAGTAATGTTGCTGCTGAAAATTGCTTAGGATGGTGTTCAATTTTTTTTAATTAGTAAAAACACTAATTCAAAATGCTCAACATGTGTTTCGCACGAAGAATTTGCAATAATGAGATGAACGTGTAAGCGTTCTCCGTTGTGACCTTCCGTACTTTTTAATTACAACCATGATTTTTATGAACACAAAATTACATTTCTTAATTACTGCATGTCTTCTGATTGGTCAAACAAAACAAAACCATACAATTTACGATGCGCTAAAAATTATCTATCTCATAAGGAAGTGAATGCGGCTTTCAGCTGATTTTATATTTTAACAACTTAAATGTAAAAATCTGAAATAATTAAAGAAATAACAAATAAAATTGTATTAAAAATTCATTTTTCATCGAAAAAAGTTTTGCTTTCAGAAAATATTCTCCATATTCATAAAAGCAAATAAATAAAAGCATTTGAAATTAATATTTTTGTTTTATTGAGTTTTACTTTTATGCTAACTTGTTACAATTTGAATTCAGGGATGATTTTCACTTTTCAGGTAGGGGTGTGCAATTGAAAAAAAAAAAAAAAAAAAAAAAAAAAAAATCATGATTTGCTTTCCTCAAAGGCTTGTGATTTTAAATATAACCACTAAACTGAACGCGACTGAATTTCTAGAGTTTTTATAAAATTAGTTAGGGGTGGGGGTAATAAATAAAAAAATATATATTTCTGCCGTGACTTTAAGAAATAATAAAAAAATATATATATTTTAATAATTTCCATCATCTATGAATAGTTTATGAAAGTTTCATTAACACCCGACAATTATTTTTGCAAGATTTTCCAAATTAATGTGTCATACAAAAAAAAAAAAAAAAAAAAAAAAAAACGTGCTAAAAATTGTGTTATTTTACTAAATTCGGTGAAACAAAGAAACAAGGTTTTTTCAATCAAAATTTAGAAAGTTCTAAAAAGGAAATTTTTTTAAAAATTAAAAAAAAAACCCCAAAAACTTTGGTCTTTCCTCTCAATAAAATAAGACGATAAAATTGTTTTGTCAAGTTTGGCGTCCTTTTCATCAGACTGCTCTTTTTTTTATTAGCAATCTCATGAAGGTACTTACCTTAAATGAAAATAAGGATTTATTTACGTACGACACACTGTGGTGAGGTCATAGGTTACAATTCCAACACCCTCTCTTAAAAATTGCACGAGAAAATTAATAAAACACGTAACACCAACAGTGCAAGAAATTGGTATTTGTTGCACTTAAAAAGTTATAAATTAACTTTAAGCAATAGTGTGGAAAAAATAAAAATTGAAGAAATAAAGTGGAGAAAAATTTTTTTTCTAGAGAGAGATAGTGTCTCCTGTGCGTCAGTGTGAAGGCTGATGTCAAAGACCCAAAAATTTAAATGAAAAATTAAATTGTCAATCAAACTTAAACTTTACCCGCATACGATCTTAAAGCAATATATTTAAATTACAATTTAATACACTAAATAACACACAGGACCAAACTCCCGATTTCTTTCTCGGCTTCTTCAAAAGAAATCAACAAACCCACTCAATGAAACAGACGATATTATAAACAACTATACCGTTAGTGTTCACAAACTAAATATTTTTATTTCAACAAATCATAATTACATGCATATTGGTCCATATGCTACGTGGGTAACAAACAAAAATGAACAAAAGGATTTTTACTTACAAAACAATGTTGTCATCAAGCAGACAACGCAAACATCTTTCAATTTCTTCTTTACAACAAACAATAATGTTAAGCATTTTCTTTTTCTTTTTTTACAATCAATTCAATTTCTTTTTTGGTTTCTTCTTTCTTCAAATATTTTCTTTTCTTTCTTTGAAGCTCTTTTTCACTTCCTCTGGAGCTGAAAGGGTAAATTGAAAAACACAATCCTAACCTAGTCTAGGATCTTAAAATCTTATTCCATGAAGAATATCTTTCACAATATTTTAAAACTTTAGCTTTGAATTCTTTTAAATCTTATTTTAAAATAAAGAACGTGAATAGGGGCAGAATTCCCCGCATCGATTGACTGTCGAACAAATAGAAACGTTGATTCTCCGAATCAACAAACAAATAAATCAAATGAAATAATTCCCCTTCCAGGGAATAAAATTACTTCTTTTAGCTTCGGAATTCTACCGAAGCTAACCAAATCTTTTCTTCCAAATTTCACAAATCTTAGATACGGAATTCTACCGAAGCTGAACAAATCTTAGCTACGGATTTCTACCGAAGCCAGTTAAATTCTTCTCTTCAAAGTTTTTCAAATATAAACAAATATTAGCTACAGAATTCTACCGAAGCCAATTAAAATAAATCTTCCAAAAAGCCCTTCGATGCGAAAACTCACACTCCCCTGTTCCCATCCATAAATAAATCAGTAATATAGCTATTTAAAAGCTAAATAAAAATTAATTCTATAATCTTTAAAGGCAAATAATTCGATACTGTAAGTGTAATTCGAATTATTTAAGGTAACATTATACGTGGCAAACTATAGTAGTTCACCACGGAGCCAGAATAAACACGTCCTTATCGTACGAGGATAAAGTTCTGACTCCAGACAAAATCTTATCCATAAATAAAACCAGTAATATAGCTATTGAAAGCTAAATAAATATTAATTCAATAATCTTTAAAGGAAAATAATTCGATACTGTGATTAGAATTATTTAAGGTAACCTTAATATACGTGGCAAACTAGAGTAGTTCACCACGGAGCCAGAATAAACACGTCCTTATCGTCCGACGACAAAACTGACTGAAGACAAACTCTTCTGATACAAAGGACTCGCTTTCAGCTGCCAAATTCCATGACAAAGGTCCATAAATTTGCCGACCGCCCCGTCCACAGGCCCAAGACACTAAAACAACATTATCTAATAGTAATACCGAAGTAGTTGCAAGATTTCCTCTCACCTCATGTTAAATCTCTGTCAACAAAAAATTCCAAAAAACACTCAAAACATGAATCTCACCACCGAAAGGTGACCTGACCTCTCACACTTATGTTTATACTTTAATCATTCTAAATTTCCTAAGATAAAAGAAAAAGGTGTAATTGATTTTTCATGATTTTCTAACTAACAAACTATGATCTTTCCGACAGAAATGTCGATAAGTTCGATTTTACGAAATTTTTTTGACTCGGAATGCCACCCGAAAATAAAAGGTTTTAAAAAATAAATAATTCGCCAATTTTTGCATATGAATTTTGGCACCGATATACGATTTTATAGTAAAAAAAAAAAAAAGTTCAAATGTTTGAGGGGGGTCATTAATTTATATGGACACACAAATCGAGTTTTAAAAAGTACGAAAAATTTATTATGAACACACACAAAATAAATTACGCAAATTAAATGCTTTCAAACAATTAATGATGGCCGGTTAATTTGCAGTATAAGCACTAAAAGACCCCGGCAATAAGAATGTAGCATTCCGATATGAAATTGCCTGATTATTTTGAAAATGACATTAAAACATTGTGCTCGATTACCGTTTAGAAGTTATAGACAATGTAAGTTCGACTTCTTTCTCGTCGCGTAGACAGAACGACCGACATTACTGACTTTGTTTAGTTTACATACGTTTGTCTCAAGTAGTGAGGCGGCGCGGAAGCTTCACTTGTGTTGATTACTGCGCAATGCGCGAAGTTTAAAATGAATGCGCGAAATTTTAAAAGTAACCCAACAGAAAAAAACAAAAAACGTCACGATTCCAAAATTAGTAAGAATGAAAAAACGAAAAATAAAATCAAAATTATGCGCCTGAAAATCTAAAAAAAAAGAAAAGAAAAAGAGCATGATGAAAAAGACGCCAAACTTGACGAAAACAAAATTTTATCGTCTAAAAATGCCTATGTTATTTTTATGAAGAGGAAAGACCAAATTTTTTTTTTTTTTTTCTAAATCTAAAATTTTTCTTTTTAGAACATTCTAAATTTTGATTAAAAAAAACTTGTTTCTCTTTTTTTAGCATTTTTTTTTTTGTATGACACATTAACTTGGAAAATCTTGCAGAAATAAAAATCGTTGTCGGATGTTAATGAAACTTACAGAAACTATTCATAGATGATGGAAATTATTTTTTTTTATTAAAGTCATGGCAGAAATATTTTTTTATATTTATTACTCCCCCCTAACTAATTTTATGAAAACTCTAGAGATTCGATCGAATCTAATTTAGTGATTATTACAATAGTTAAAAAGCACAAGGCTTTGAGGAATGCAAATCGTGTTTGTTTTTTAATTGGACCCCCCTACCTGAAAATCAGCTCTGAATTGTAACATACAAAAAAAAGTAAAACTCAATAAAACAAAGATATTATTTCAAATCTTTTATTTGCTTTTAGTTATTTTTATGATTATTTTTTTAATTTATAAATAGATTTTTACCTTTAAGAAATGTAGTTTTGTTTTTATAATCGGGCTGTAATTATAAAGTACGGAAGACGAACCAGAATACAATTAAGTTGCGTTATTTGAGTTAAACTTTGTTCTCAGCTGTGAAGGCCTTCACTTTTGCGAAACACGCGTGAAGAAGTTAATTTGATTTTTCAATTTCAACTGAGAATGGTACCTACAAGTATCAGTATGAAATTTATGGTCTTATTTTTATATTAATCTCAGTTATGACATTTTGCCATAAATGAAATATCAAAAGTAATAATAAAATGAATGGAAATACAAATGACACAGTAAATGTAATAAATGTACATAAAATTATATTTTTTTTATGTACACTTCTGATAAAATTTCATACGGTACCTAAATTAGATACTTTATGAAATTTAATCTCACTCTTAATAGTTTTATTTTTCAATTTCTTTATAATATATTTTCCATAAAACATCGTAAACGTAAAGGTGAAAGCTAAGTACAAAAAAGAAAAAAAAAAAAGCGCTGAAAGTTTTTCTTAATAAAGAGGTAAAAATAACAACTTGTTCACTTAAATCTAAATAACCTCACTTCTCTCCATCCGTAGAAGGAATTATCCTCACGTAAGCTATCTAAACGTCATGAAAATTTCAAAGTGAAATTTTTTTTTTTTTTATATTATAAAATGGAAAAAAAAGGGTTGCCATGATTGATTATCTGCCAATTTTGATGACTCAAAAAAAAAAAAAAAAAAAAAAAAAAAAAAAATTAATTTCATAATCCATAAAGTCTGTTCATATGAAAATTTCATGATTTATGGGGTGCGAGGATGAATCCAGAAAACAAACTTACAAATTAAACACGAAGATAAAATTAAAACGAAACAATATTAGTAGGAACCGTCCATCTTTCAAAATAATAATTCTCGTCTGGTGAGTGTCAAAATTCTTCTGCCTTGTTTTTTTTTTTTTTTTTGGAGGGAGCAAAACTCCTTTTTATTGGTTTTGAATAAAAAACAAACAGCTGTTTTCGCAGAAACCAAAATGTACCAAAAATATTTTGGAAATTTCAAACTTAAGCAAGAAGAGTACAACGCAGCGTCTGCGTTCTCTCTGAAAACCGAGAACGATAAATGCTCAAGCAGCTTAAGAGTTCTTTTCACCAAAAATGCAATCAACAAGCATCCACATAAAATGGCAATACATATCTTAATATATATTTCAAGAAAAAATATTTAAAAAATGATTTGAAAATATATTTAAAAGAAACAAACAAACGATATAACAAATCTTAACTCGCCATTTTACGCAGAGGAATTAAAAAGCTTTGATTCCGGCAAGAGACTTTTTTTTTTGTAGTTTTACTCTTCATCACTGCTTTGACCTTTTTAGATAAAGGAATTTGTTTAATTACAGAACTTTCCTTTCATCTCATGTTAATTATTCAAATAAAAAAAAAAGGTAATGACATGAACAGTTACTAAAAAATAATTATTATCAAAAATAAAATCTTTTTAGCTAGATAAACGAAAGCCATTTTAAAAAACTGAATATTTATTTACATACCGTTCTGTCTTTTTTAGCCATTTAATAAGCTGTAAAATTTCATAGAAAATTCGGGTAATAATTTAAATTATGAGTCCAAAATTCTATTGTCGATAAGTCCAAAACGGTAGATTTTATCAAAATTTCTTTGTTATTTTCGAATTAAACATGTACAAGTACAATGTACACATGAAAACTATTTGGGAAATTTTTATTACATACTTAGCGCAAGGCTTAAAAAGCAAATTACCCGAAAATTCTAATATTTATCCTTCCAAGAACGAAAAAAGAAAACTCAACTCTATATATCGCTTCTTCCTCTGCTCAAAGTTTCAACATCTTACGTGACAACGCATGCGCAATCGAACAAGAATGTGAAGATGTCACTGAACGAAGGCGCTCTCTCTTTAATGAAGTTTGTTGCATTAGCAGTAAGAATAAGAGGTTCAGTTTATAAGGAAATGTGGGAAAGATAATGGTTAATCCTAGTCACTTGAACAGGTTAAGATTGTAGTGATTGAGGAAGCATTCTCTTGGGAGTCAGTTTCACAAAATAGTAGTTCATGGTGTTACGCCCGGGGGTTTCGTTGGGACTTGTAGGGGACCAGCGGGTTAATGCGAGGATAAAATCTCTGGACTAAGACTTCCTGCTGGTCAGTCCCGCTACATAGTAATGTTGGACTATGATGGAGTCCAAAGAAAGCAAAATAAAACGAACAAGACAGATATATATGTACAAAACAATTATATATTAATGACAAGCAGATTGATACAAGAATTACAAATACATCATTTAAAACATGAATAAAACGTTAGTGTCTGTATGGAAAGTTATTGTGTGTGTGTTGAATTGAAATGTCCTTACGGGTGAATTTTGTTTTTAGCGTGTTCCCTGAACATGGGAAACGCTGGTTGTGTATTAGAGTTCACATATTGGATATGTTGGAGAAAGTTTTTCAGTACCTCGCACGTGGTGCGAGGTTGCCGGCCCCAGGAGAGGCAGTTTTCGCCGCCCGTGTGCAAAGCCGTGAAAAGAGAAAGAGGCGAAAGGTCAGCCCGTATTTATACTCCCAGGAGAGAGAGACCCCTGTTGAAGGGTTACGAAACGAAGAGGAGATAACCCGATAGGCCTCACTCTGGGAGAACAGCCTAGCTGGTCACCGTTAACTCCTGTGCCAGGTAAGTATGGATATTTACAGTTACTTGACTGAGTTCGAAATTTTATTGTCGATAACTCCAAAACGGTAGATTTTATCAAAATTTCCTTGTTATTTTCGAATTAAGCATGTGTAAATTTACATTTTACAGTACACCTATAACGATTCCAGAAATTTTTATTCGATACTTAGCGTGGGGCTTAAAAAACATTCATTAAAATTTTATTTTCTTGAATTTAAAGCTTCATAAATTACATTTTAGGCTGAGATTCTGTTTCATTAGCTATAAGCAGATTTATTAAGGACAATAAAGAAAAAATACTCTTCATTTAAAACTGCATTTTAAAAAATAAGCGCATAACATCCGCGAAAATCGCGCAGTAATCAAGACGAGTAAAATACGAAAAGCTGTAAAAAGGCCGCTCTGCAAATTTAGCGAAAGAACAAAAATGCATTCATAGAATTATTTTGTATTAATTGTTTTATTATTTCTTTAAAAAAGACAAAATAAACAAATATTAATGTTTAATAATTTTAGAAATTTTCCATTAAAGATTAAGATAGAACCAAACTGTCATCTTAAAATTAATGAAAAGGCCATTTATGATTTAAAAATGTTTTTATTTAATGACATAATAAAATAAAAATAATAAAATGTATGTCGATGTTCTTAAAAAAAAATCAGTGAAGAAAATATTAGAACTAGACATTAACTTTATTATTTAATTTATTAATGTCATTTTATTCTCAATTTTAATAAGTAGTAAATCATTACAATTCTGTTCACTCAATAAGAAGAAGAAAATGTGGTAATAAAAGTAAATCATAACTTTTTTTAGAAACAAACTAAACGGCGTAAAAAGTGAAATCGTTTTTAAAGAATAACAAAAGTAAAACAACTGTTTGCTTTTTTTTTCAAGAACATTGAATAAACTTTTAACAAGAAAATATTGAATAATAAACTTAAACTTTGAACAGAAAAATGTTGAATCAATGTCACTAACTTTTTTTTTTACTATACTTTTTCAAAAATTTACTTACAAGAAGACGATTCTGGAAAAATGACTTGAATTATTTTCATTCACACATTATGAAGAGAAATAAATATTTAGAATTTAATTTTAATTATCATTAAATTTATATTTAAAAACATTCTTCTTAAATGTTTTTAATTTTACGTTAATAATTGTAGTTAAACTAAAAACTAAAAAAATAGTTTTCAAATGTTTAAAATAAAAAAACAAAATACTCATAAAAAAAAATTAAATTTTATTAACGAATAATTCTTATGAATATCAAAGAAAAATATTAATATTTTGTGGCCATTGACAAATAATTGCAAATTATTTTAATTTTAAATTTCGCAATAAAAACAGAGGCGTGCAAAAAAAGAAAGAAAAAGTCTTTGGAAAATAAAAATCTCATGAAAGAAGCAAAACATTTTTTTTTTCAGAATAATCTTAATAAAATTTAGAAAAAAAAATGTTAAACAAACTTAAAGAGGAAAATATTTAATAAACTTTAATTAGAAGAAGACCGAGTATTTTCTTTTTTGTGTAGTGAATGAATTTACAGATGCCCAAAGATTTGTTTTTACAATCTACATAAAAAATATATAGCAACTTAAAATAAATAAATCTTATACTTACTTCAATTAAATAAGGTAAATGATAATCCAACAAATGTAAGGACAAATTTCTTTGAATTTAAACTTTAAATTCAAAACACTGACTTAGCTACCTTAAGTTAAACTCAAACTAAAAAATAATACCCATTATTAAAAAAAAATCGGCTTCCATTTCTTTTCCGCTTTTTGTTCGTTATGACTTGGCGTCTCATAAAGGACGCCGACATGGATTTGAATTTTAAATTCTTTTCTCAAAGCAAAAAAATATTGTAAATCAGTTACTAATATTTTTAATTTAATCTTCAATAAATTAACAGTTGGAAGTTCAACGAAAAGCAATTTTGATTTTGCAAATGTTTTCTTACTACACACCAACAGTGGATTCATATGATTTTTTTAAATGGCTTGCAAAAAATATGGGCAAACATGGACCTTCGTGCCTGAAAAAGACGGTTTTTTCATTGACACTTCTATTATTTTAATTAAGGGAGGGAGTAATGGATAGCGGTTCGGATTGAGGAATCGGAGAGCCGAGTTCGAACTCTTAGTCGAATCCATTACATTCACTTACGTGATAGCAGCTAAATAATGCCTTTGGGGAAGGTATGAATCCCTTTCTTCTCTCCCGAACTATGGGTAAATAGCAGGACAAGACCAGGTTCTATAGCCTTGGATAGGAAATGGTCTACCGCAGAAAGAAATGGCAACTCACCGTGGGAAAAGAAATCTGCCTCGTCAGTCATGTATCTTTCGATACATGATTGCCTAAATTTGTATCACTTATGGCACATAACTGACTGAATGTTTATTTATAAGAGTATAAAAAACATAAAAATTATTTACCTTTTATAAAGATTTATTTTTTTACCATTTTAAACAAATAAATGTGAAAAGAAGTCTTTTTTTTTAAAATTACAAAATTATCATAATAAACCATCTACAATGCAATAAGTTTTAAAACATAAACTAATTTACCTACCTTTTACCTCCCTTGGCAATGTTTTTTTTAAGCAATGATTAGAATTGTAATAAAACCAAAACATGAAATTGAATTTATATACTTTCATTGTTCTTTGAGAATTTACAAGAACACTATTTATTTATTAGATTGCTTATTTACGAAAAATTGCAACATTCTTAAAATGTGAACCAATTACAATGTAATAATGCTTCTCATTTATCAATTTATAAAGAAATGAATATTAAAATATATATATTTTAATTTGGGTGTATTTAAGAAGTTTGGTTTGTCAGTCAGATGGGAGCTGACCTTAGAGGGGAAAAAGAAGTAAAAGAAAGTAGAAGACTTTCAGCTTTTACAGGCGAATGATTGTAAGCTGTCTCTGGGAACTGAACAAAGAAAAACTCAAAGCCGCCACCGCCGCCATTGCTGAAAGAGAAGAAAGAGAAGAAAAAGAAGAAAGAGAAGAAAGAGAAAGAGAAACAGAAGAAAGAAAGAGAAGAAAAAGATTGGGAAGATGCATAAAGAAAGATAAGAAAAGTTTATGCAAGAAGTTTTTGCATGAAAAAAGAAGTTTTTGCAAATTTAGAAAGATATACGATTATCTTTCTATAGTTTTTGAAAGTTTGTAAAAAAAATTACTGCTATTAACCTTGATTTTGAACGTTTTGTGAAAATACGAGATTTATCCCATTTTTGAATCTTAGTTTTTAAAACTGAACTGTTGTCTAAAAGAAACCTAGCAGCGCCTGTAAATCGGCAACCATCACAATTCCTTTCGACATGTATAATCGTAATTCTACACTTCTGTGCAAACACCATCTAAAAGTGGATCACTACGAGATTTTGTTAAACTCTTTGCAAAAGTCATCTAAAAGTGGATCACAGCAATATTCTTGTACAAAACCAGCTCCACATATTTTCAAAGAATTCGCTTGCTGATTGGTTCATAAGCAATCAAGTGGGCGTTGCCATCCACCGACGCACATCTATTTTTCATCTCGTGATTGAGTTAAATATTTTGGCGCTAATTTTCTGAAGCCTATCACATGTCCAACCAAGTAAATAAATTCAGAACACAAACTCATCTCGCTAGTGAGCATCGTGAACACAAACTAATTGCTAAACAAATCCACATCACTTTAACATCTGAAGTTCTTAAAGTTATCTTTTAACATAATCCAAACCTTCAGTCATCACTCACTCATCTTCATATTCAACTTTGTTTATTACAGAGCGAAGAATTGCTTATCACTTCAAGTTCTCAATCACACAACATTATTTCTCATCTGAATTTGCTCAAACAATTCAACTTTTCTCACAACTAAATTTATTCCAAATTACATTGCACAAAACTGTTTAAATTCCACGTAAACAGATTAATACTTTCACTGACTTTGTGAACTTTTCATCACAACAACTTCAACATACAATCTTTCACTTAAACTCACAAAGTACATTCCAAACATCCCAAAAAGAGTTTATACAAAGATTTAAACAAACACCTATTTTTAACATACCCTGTCTTCATCAGCCGCCGACCAGGGGGTGATCTTTTTTTTTTTTTTTTAAGCCTATCACCCCAAGCAAGGCTGGAAGCCACTAGCACGCACGGGGTTACAGAAGGTTTGGAGGAAGAGCAGATAGGAGTGGTAAAGGAGAGGATGTGGAGAAAGATAGTGGATCGATCAAGGCAAGGGGGTTACAGAAGATTTGGAGCGAGAGCAGATAGGAATGAAAGGTGAAAGGATGTGGAGAAGGGAAGTGGATAGATCAAGGCAACTGGAGATGTCGATTGACATTACACTTAAATAGTTGGAGATTATATTTGTCAGGGAAACAGGAATAAGGAAGGGTGTTCCACAGGCGAGATGTGCGAGACATGAAGCTATTGGAGTAGAAGAGACGTCTACATCTAACAGTTTCAACGGTGAAGGGGTGGGAACGGGATGCCAGCCTCGTAGGACGTTTAAATTCATGAGGCCTGGGAACCAGCGAAAGCAGCTCATCGGAGCAAGTGAAAGTATTTGTAAAATAGACAGAGCAAGGCAAATGATTGAACAGTAGAGGAATGGAGGGTTTGCTATTGTTCAGAACGCTCTTGCAGAGCCGCCAATAATCCTTGGCGCCAAATTTGCGAGATGCAATATGTTCCTTCATCCGAGCAGCAAATAGTGACACTCGCTTACACTCGTTACGGGCAGAGGCAAATAGGCGTCTATTGCAGTCAGACATATCGCTATGAAATAGGTGGAAGAAGTGGTTCCTATGGGCAATGGCGGCTGAGCAAGCAGCTGAGAACCAAGGGGAGGGCCGCGGTTTGACCTTAAATTTCCTTGAGGGGATGAAAGTGTCAATTCCAGCTTTAACCCAGGAAGAGACCTTTGAAGCACATTCTTGAATGGGGAGCTTCCCAGGGGACATCGCGGAGGAAATCACGAAACGAGTCCCAGTCAGCTCGTTGGTAGCAGAATGAGGTTCCGGTGGTAGGAGGCTCCTTGCAGGGGATACTAACAGACACTACAGCATGATCGAAGTTACCGATAGGACAGAGCTTTGTGGCACTACAAGACTCAGGGATGGAGGTAAAACATAGGTCAAGGAGAGAGGCCTTACAGTCCCGGTTGTAAGCAAAACGCGTGGGGAAATCAATTATCTGTGTGAGGGATTGAGAGACTGAAAAGTTGAGAGTATGAATGCCTGCGAGGTCGGTAGTAGCATTCTTAAGCCAGTTGTTCTGATGGGCGTTAAAATTGCCAAACACAAATATGTGAGCGGACGGATGGAGAGAGAGGGCCTTGTCTATGCTGTTAGAAATGACATTGAGTATTCCACAGTCCTGAGAGGATGGAGAGCGATAGAGGAAGAAAAGATAGCTTACAGCACCGAGAAGAGATAGCCGGAGACACAAGTATGAATGGTCCGGCGATTCGAGAGAGCACTCTCTAGCCAGAGGGAGATGGTCCTTGACATAGACACCAAGGCCATGCATGTGGGTTAGAGAGTCTTTTCTGAGGAGAGGAAGGTTTCCAGGGATTGAGAGATCAGAGGAAGGGATAGAGGAGTCAAGATTGGTCTCACACAGGGCCAGTATATCCGGGCACTTTGCAATGAGGAAAGATTCCACACTGTAGAAGTTGGTTCTAATGCCACGGGTGTTGGAGAAGGAAATGTTTAAAGGTTTAAATGATTTTTTCAAAAAGAGTTTATACAAAGATTTAAGCAAACACCTAGATATAAACAGATTTAATTTCCAAATCTGAATTCACTCCAGCATAAATCGTATTTTCTTCTGCTATATAAATGAAAATTTGTTTGTTGTTATATAATATTGTTTTGTGTTATTTCTCATTTATGTTCATTGCTCTGTAATACATTGAAGAAGAAATTAAATATGTTGAGGATTTACGTTACTTTGAACAGGCAACCAAATTCACTCTATAAATTGTAGCTAATCCCGACGTACCTCTATAGATGATAACCCCAACGTTACCCTGAATAATAATCCTCTACAATCTCACTCTCAGTTATTAAATTTTGAACTGAGATAATATAAAATGTAATGATAGAAGTAACTCTACAATTTGAAATTTGATGCTTTTTTATTTAGTATTTATTTTTATTCTTTATTATTAATTGCACTTCTTTGATGCTTATGAATTGTTAAAGTTATTTTATTTAACTCACAAAAAAGAAAATTAAAAAACTAAAAAGAAATTAAATTATTTTTCTTAAGTAAAAAAAGTAATAAATAAAACAAATTATTTGACACACACTATGAAATGTATACACACTATATAAAGTAAGATGATTACATAGAAAAATTTAAAATATTTAGTGGAACAGGAAATAAAAACTTTGGAAATCACCCCTTCCAGATTTAAAAAGAAGCCTCTTGAAACGTAGGGACGGCAGTGAAATGAAAGAATTGGCCACAGCCAAAAATGTTTATATGTCAAGAAGTTTTTCCTAGGGGGGGGGAGTCTTGAAACATGTGACCTATTAACCATAATATCACTTACATTACACCATACTAAAAAAATATAACATTTTGACACACAAAGAAAATTATTTTTAATTATTGTAAAAAGTTTTGGTGTGATGATTTGTATTAAGCCTTTTAATTTTCTCTTAGTAAATATAGTATTCAATTAATTATAAGTAATATAAAACAATTTGAATATGATTTGAAATTCTAGAAAATTTCATGAAATTAATTTACGTGTCGGGGTGGGGGTAATAGATTTAAAAAATATTTTTACCAAGATTTTCTAAAAATAAAAATTTAAAAAATAAATTCATTCATTTTCATTAAAATCCGAAAATTATTTGATTTTTGCAAGAATTTCCCAATTAATGTGTCACGAAACAGCTACATGAAAGTGTCCAATACACAGTTGACAAAAAACAAAACAAGATTTTGGACCAAAATTTAGAACGTGTTAGAAAGGAAGAAAATTTATTTAAAAATAAATAAAAAAAATACTTTTTTTTTTCCTCTTAATAATAACAAACATTTTGAAGATAAAACTTTTTCATTAAGTTTGGAGCCTTTTATCATCATGCTATACTGTTTTTTTAGAGAATTATTGGAGGTGCCAAGATTTTCTAAAAAATATTTCAGAAATAATTTCATTCATTTTTTAATACATCCTGAAATTTTCGTTAAAATCTGACTATATGATTTTTGAGAGAATTTCCAAATTAATGTGTGTTTCACTTCACCAACAAAAGCACAAAAAAACAAACATTTATCATTGGTTTGACTACTGACGTAAACAAAACAAGATTTTTAACCAAAATTTTAAACGTGCGAGAAAGGATTTAAAAATTTCAAAAAATAATAAAAACAATACTTTGGTCTTTCCTCTTAATAATAACAGAAACGTTTTGATGACAAAACTTTGTTTTTATTAAGTTTGGGTCCTTTTTTCATCTTGTTATGCTGTTTTTCCGTGAAAAAGTAGAGTTACATAGAGCAAAAGAAATTGTCGCAACTCCTGCATGAGGAAAAATAAGGAGACACAAAGCCGTCGCAATTTCTACATCTTTTGCAACATTTAGCTGGAAAAGGTGATGAGGATGGCATGAGACGTCATATTTTTCTCCAGTGTTTGCCGTCTGCATATCACGCTGTTTTAGCTGCGGTGGGTGAAGAAGCTGCACTCGTCAAAAGCTGGCGAATAGAGCAGATAACATGGCAGACGTAACTTCGAGATGCATTGCACCCATTTCTGACCTACGGACTCAAGAACCAGGTCCACTGGTTTGACTCCTAGAGGGAGGTTAGGATGGAAGACTCGGAGAGAAGGTTCGCATTCTCCACTCACAAAAGTAGAGGCCGCGCAAGTGCTAGTGTGGGGGCCAATTGCCCTCACTAATTTATATTAGACATAATGCCACAAAATAATAACAACAAGAAGGAACAAGAATATACAGCCTTTTGAGGCTTGGAATATTGATATTATAGAAAACTCCAAACTTGATGGTTCGATTTAACTCTTTTATCATACCTGAAATTGAATTTTTTCCCTATTCCTATGCTTCAATATAAATAAGAATCATTATTAAAATTGGTATGTAAAAATGAAATCCAAATCCACCATTTTGATGCTTGGAATTACTGATACTACACAAATCCGCAAACTTGATCGTTCGATTTAACGTATTAATCATATCTGAAATGATTGTAAATGACTTTTTCTATTTATACACTTTAAAATAAATCAGAATTTAGTAATAAAATGGATATGCAAAATTTTAATCCAAATCCCCTACTTTGAGCCTTGGCAAATTGTTTTAGCAACGATCCTAACGATAAAAGCTAAACAGTCTTTTGTGTCAGAATCCTTATTGGCTGGTTAGTTGTTAATCTTAATTGGAGATTAGGTCTTTCAGGGTGACAATAGAATCGCCATTTCAATACTCTGTGGAGTTAATCATATCGTTTGAATTTTGGTCCTGTTTCCTGGCTATTCAAACTTCTGTGAAAAGCCTCTTTGCAGATCTCATATAGATCTAGAACCCCCCTGATCTCAATTTTTAGAGTAAAAAAGGATAAACTAGGTGTTGTCAAGGTTGTTTGACAAAAATTATATATATATGTGTGTGTGTTGTTTGTTTCCTTCTTTACCTATTTATGACCGGTATTGACACGTAAAGAAATATTGACATTAACAAATGAAATTGAAGAGAGATTTGATTTAAAGTATAACAATAATAACAGAGTTAAGATGTCTTTGGTTGGAATAAAGTTCTATACATTGTTATAAAGTATTGATAAGTTATTGAATTTATTGATTTGATTGATCATTTTTCCATTGAATTGTGAACATTGCAAAATGGTATAAAGCAAGAATATATAACTGTGACCAGTAGAATAATTGTGTTTATAATGGATTAGATTAACCATTAATAGGCAAGCATTAGGCACTGAAAAAGGTTTTCAAAATGTATCTCAGTAATTCTTTTGTTTCGTCAAAAATGAATAATTGTATTTTAGAACAAATTTCATGTCATTGCTTTGATTTTTCGATTCTATATGAATAATAAAAATAAGAAAACTATTTTTGTCAGTCAACTTTCAATCTTGTGAAAATGTCAGGTAATGATTGTTTTTTTATTTTATATATGAAAGGAAAATAGAGATTTGTGATTTCTATGGGAATCTCTGATCCCCAATTCTGAAACTATAGATCAACTCTTGGATGAATTCTTCATCCAAAGCAGACAAAAGAAATGCATCAATTAAAAAT